>SNQJ01S0101755.1:15161-33437 GCA_010110895.2 Picea sitchensis
CTAGAATTGCCTACACCCTAGCATTTTGTCTCTTGAGGTCAAAGTCTAGGAGGACTTAAGTTACTACTTCTCCTATACTTTTTCCCTATTAGACTTTTATGCATCATCATTAATTTGTAGCCTTAGAAGGAGCCGCCCACATTGCCTCCATTTATCCCTAAAAGGCACTAGTCTTCAACCCTTGTTTCTTGACAAAAATCATCAAACTTCAAACTCAATCTCTCTGCCTAATACCCTACTAACCTAAACTAACTTGCTAACCTAGTCTAGGAATACTAACCACTAAGCTGCTGTTGTTATAATCACTGCTACAACCATCATTTTGCAGCCTATCCAAACTTGTTTGACCACTTAAATCAATCTAGAAATTGTATAAGGCAAGGTACAATCAACCAAGACTAAAGTGTGCATCAAATTGCCTTTCTAAATACTTTTCTGAAGATTTTACTACTGCTGTCATTACTTTATTTTTCTGTTGCTACAATTATCATTGGCAACCTGTTAGAGTTTATTTTCTGATTGACATATATCTAGAAATTGTATGAGACAAGTGTTATCATTTCAGGACTTCACCGTATCTTGTCATATTGTCTATTCAAGTGCATTTTCTGGATGTTATTACAACTGTCATTAACTAATTACTGGTGCTATATATTTATCACTTGCTTCATACATTGACTGGTAGTAGTCATCTCTATAAACTTGAGGTCTTGTTGAAGCATTCATCATCACTTGTTGCTGCCATAACTTTTGTTGTTGTATTTGTAAGGGGCAGGTACACTTTATTCTCCTTTGCTTCATCCAACAAGACTTAAGTCTTTTTGACTGACCTAGAGAGAGGGGTGGTTGGCCTTACCTTTTCCCTTTCCTCAAACCCCCTAGGTCTTGGGACGTCTCCCTTGGAGTGGATTTATCCTTCTCCTAAAGAGAAAGAGGTACCCTATTGGGGTGACACTGATAGGACTACCTTCGTGTTACGTCAATCTAAGCCTACTTGCGTTCAGGCTTTGGGCAAGTATAGATTGTGCGATAACAAGGACTATGAAAGTGGAATTTATAGCTCCTAGAATTTTCTTAGATTGTCTAGATTCTTCTACTATTCTCATAAGATCTCCTTCCAGCAAATCATAAATCCAAGAAAAAATTCCATTGTCTGTCCGTCTGGATCTGGACTCTTACGTTTTTAAAAAGAGGCTAGTACTGTTTTTAATTATTCTTTAGTCACTTCTGCATCCAAATCCTTATTCATGTTGTCAGTGATTAATCTAGGAAAAAGCCTAACAATTTTCATTATTTTTCCTATATTTGATGCTTCCAGGTCTTTGAAGAGATTTTTAAAATGAAGTTTCTCCACTTCTGCAATTTCCTTGAAAGATTTGACCCTGGAGCCATCAACCCTAGAAATTTTTGAGATAGTATTTATATTCTTCCTATTGGATGCATATTTATGAAATAATTTTGTATTATTATCTCCTTCAGCTAGCTAAATGGCTCTGCTCTTGAGCCTCCAAGCTATCTCCTCCTTATCTAATAAATCCTTTTTTTTGCCTTCAAGCTCCTTCAAGGACTGGAATTCAACTTCGGAAAAAAACCCTGGCTTGATTTTGGTCAAACAAAGCTGTTATACTTTCTTCTGCTTCCCTTAGATCCTTTTGAGTTTTTTGTGCATGCTGTGTTGCCCATCCTCTAACCACCCTTTTGAAGCTTTTTAGATTGTCTGCAAATTGTTTCATGGCTGAATCATTTAAGTTTCTTTCATAGACCTTTCAAGGCTTAGTTACTAGAGCTCTAAAATCCTCCTCTAACAACTAGGAGTAATTAAATTTAAAGGGTAAGGGGGGTTTCCTATCTTTAGATTCAATTCGTAAAATAACAGACAAATGGTCTGATAAATCCCCACTACCAACCCATGATTTTATTTTACACCTGCCATATTAAATTTCCTTTAACCCCAGCACCCTGGCAAATTATAACCTAGTAATTTCCTTGCTGTAAATTAATTGCAGCTTACTGAATAAAATGCACAACTGGAATTTTTAACTGGTAAACAAATAAATTAGCGGAAGCAAAACTAGAAATCAAATCTCACACATACACACACAAATTTTCCATTCAAGTCAACTTTTCATTAATAATGGATCCAAGCTTACAAGGGCTTTCCCAACCTGGGAAATAATCTGCCCACTGAGAAAAATAACAAGCTACAACAAACCTGGCAAAAAAAGTCCCTGAAGAATAAACCCTCCTGCTGCAACCCTCTCTCGCTTCCCTCCTGTACGACTGTTGTACGACCTATATGGCCCTTGCTGCGGGCTGTGCGGCGTTTTGTATGGCTTTCCTGCGGCAATAAACCATGTATGGCTCCCTGCTGGGCTGTACAACCTGCTGCAAACAAGAACTGGCTGCCCAGAAAAATAGTATGGCCTCCACAATTTTCTGGTTGTTGATATTTTTCTTCTTGGTGAAAACTTGCTTGTGCTCTCCTCCCTTTGAGTTGACCTCTAGGTGAAAGTCTTCACCTTGCTAAGATCTTGAATCATAGTCCTTCGTGATTCAACACTTGAGCAAAAGTCCTTCTTTTCTCTCTTGATGTGTCTTCTCCTCTCACTTTTGTTGCTTTTATAATCTTGAGTTGTACCTTAACCCTAATCTCCAAAGTGATCTCACCTCACTTGAGATCAATGGCTAAGATTCACTTAATTCACTAATGCCAAAGACTTAGGCATATCATTAAATTAACCTTAGTTAATTATAAAATGACATTCATTTAATAATTACATTATTAAAGTGTATTTCGAAAGTTTTGAGAGGTATTAATGACGATTTCCACATGTTAGACACAAACCAATGTGGAAATACCTGTTCGAGCTACAAACTTCAACACTCCCTCTTAGTGAGGAAGGTACTTTTCGAAGAGCCACCTAGAACTGATTTTCCCTTTGGTCCTGGCACAATTTCACACACATCATCTCGCACCAAGGCATCATGTTGTACTTGTTGGTTTGCTTCCTCTTCAATGACGTTATTCATTAGTGCCATGAAGTTCAAAAACTTCTTTGGAGGCTTTCTCTCCTTGATTGTGCTCCTCAGAGCCTCAACTTGCTCTTGAGCATACCTCAATGTTAGTTCATACCAACTCGGTCTCCTGACATAGCTGGAAGGGAGCAACTCCTCCTCCCCACCTGAAGCCTGACTCCATGAAGTGGAAGTCTATGAACTCTGATCTCCCTTCAGAGCCTTCTACTCCTCGTCCTCTGCCACTGACATCGATCCATTCACATCTGAATGGATAAGATCCAAGATCCCCTTGGACCTATGAACATGCTTTCCCTGCAACCTGTATAACTTGCCCTCTCTAACCCCAATGCTCATTGCTGTGTCAGGGCTAGCTCTCTTTGGATGTATGAGTACTTGCCCTTTCTTGAACATGATGACAAGACCCCTATCCTCCAAAACTGAGATTGAGAGAAAATTCTTCTTTAGTTCTGGTACATAAAGCATATCGCGGGCCTCAAACGAACCTCTTGACTCTAGCTGGAACACGATTGTTCCCTCCCCCTTCACTGCATACCTGGCATTGTCACCAAGCTCCACATGGATCCCCGAGTCCTTCTCTGTTAGACTGCTGAATAACTTTCGTGCTTCTGTCATATGATGAAATGCACTGCTGTCCAAGCACCAAGCACTCCTTGTGTTGGTGCTGGTAGAGAGGCAGGAGACCAGTGAGAAGTCCTTCTCAATCTTTGTTGCAAACTCATCTCACTATGTCTTTGCTGATGCTGTTGTTTGTGTCTTCCCTAGCCCCTTCTTCTTCTTCGGACACCGTGATGCATAATGCCCAGTCTTTTGGCACATGAAGCACTTGATTTTACTCAAGTCCTTCTTCCCCGACCGTGAGGTTGCCCCCTCATTGTTACCCTTGGAATCCTTTCCTTTACTCTTCTTGGTTTGACTGATCAGAGCCAGGTTCTCCTCTCCATCTTCTTGCTTGTTGGCTTTAGACTCCTCTTGAGTCTCTTCCTAGATGCAATCATCCCAAAGCCTCTCCCAATTGGTAAGTTTCTCTCGAGCACAGATTCCCTTGACAAATGGTTCCCAAGACTTGGGAAAACCATTCAGCGCCACACTTACGAGTTCCATGTCATCCACTTTCTCCCCAATGGCTGCAAGCTAATCAGGTGTCTGAATGATCCTCACGAAGTAACATTGTAACATTGGTAACATTGGTAACATTGTCAGATATTGACATCTGGATGGATCTAAGCTTGTTTCTCAAGATCATCTTCCTGTTCAAGTTGTCACTCTGGAACAAATTCACTAGAGCCTTGAGTATCTCTCTAGCCAACTGCTTTTCTGCCATGTGAGGGATCAAATGATTCTTCACAGTGTTCATGATCACTGTCCGGGCTTTGACGTCCTTCTTCTCATGAGCCACCTTCTGAGTTGCATCTTTCGGTACATGAACAACCTTCTCTGTAATCTCCCAAAGGTCATGTTCCTTCAAAAGCAAGGTTACCCTCGCCTTCCATGACAGAAAATTAGATGCTCCATCCAATCGGTCTTCAAATCCGAGATTGGCTACTGACATTACTAGATCTGAACAAAAACAACTGCCGTGTGCTTATTCTGTCAAGTACCCACAAGACTTCACTGCTGGTTTATAGATCTGCAGAGATCTCCTTGCAGATCTGACAGATATGCTGCAAATTGATGTAGAAATGAAATTTGACTCCCTCAGAGTGAAATCTCTGATACCATGTTAAATTTCCTTTAACCCCAACACCCTGGCAAATTATTACCTAGTAATTTCCTTGCTGTCAATTAATTTCAGCTTACTGAATACAATGCACAACTGGAATTTTTAATTGGTAAACAAATAAATCAGCGGAAGCAAAACTGGAAATCAAATCTCACACATACACACATAAATTAACACACATAAATTTGCCTTTCAAATAAGCTTTTCATTAATACTGAATCCAAGCTTGCAAGGGCTTTCCCAACCTGGGAAATAATTTTCCCATTGAGAAAAATCACAAGCTACAACAAACTTGGCAAAAAAAGCCGCTGAAGAATAAACCCTCCTGCTACAACCCTCTTGCTGCCCTCCTGCACTGCTGCTCTGCTGTATGGCTTCTGTACAGCCTGCTGTACGATCCATTGCTGTACGATCTATACGTCCCCTGTTACATGATGTACGACCTTTTGTGCTACTGTCCTGCGGCAATATGACCTTGTACGACCCCTTGCTGGGCTGTACGGCCTGCTGCAAACAAAAATTGGCTGTCTAGAAAAATAGTACGGCTTGCTGTCCCTGTTGGTACGACCTCCACAATTTTCTAGCTGCTGATATTTTCTTTTTGCTGAAAACCTGCTCGTGCTCTCCTTCCTTTGAGCTGTTCATCTTGAATCACAATCCTTYGTGATTCAACACTTGAGAAAAAGTCCTTCTTTGTTCTCTTGATGTGTCTTCTCCTCTCACCTTGGCTACTTTTATAACCTTGAGTAGTACCCTAACCCTAATATCCAAAGTGATCAACAATTGAGATWAGATTTCACCTCACTTGAGATCAATGGCTAAGATTCACCTAATTCACTAATGCCAAAAACTTAGGCATTTCATTAAATTAACCTCAATTAATTATAAAATGACATTCACTTTAATAATTAAATTATTAAAGTGATTTTCCAAAGTTCAGAGAGGTATTAATGATGATTTCCACATGTTAGTCACAAACCAATGTGGAAATATCCATCTGAGCCACAAACTTCAATATGCCATCCATTATATGATTAGATACAAAAAATCTATCCAATCTCTTTGAGATTCCATTTCTTCCTCTGCTAGACTTCCTTCATGTAGTAACTAATTTGACAGACTGGACTCAAAAAAATGGGAAAAAATAAGCTAGAGGGTCACTTCTAGCAATTTCACCCCAAATCTTCTTCTCGCTGAGGGTAAGATTGATATGTCCTCCTCCTATAATATGATCGCCTTTTAGTATCTTGGAATTTCCTAAACCTTTTCAATAAGGCTTTTTGTCCATGTAGGGTCCATAAAGATTTATTATTCTAAAGACCCTCCTAAGTTCCTTGGAATTCAGTTCGATGACAATACCTGCAGGAATTTTTTTATAGATTAAATGTCTAGTTTTTTTATTCCAATTGGTGGCCAATCCACCCGACAATCCTTCAACATCCACCGAGCAAAAGTCCTAGTCTTTCATGATAGCATACGAAAAATTTATTGCTTTCAATCCTAGGCACATTGTTTCTTGAATCATAAGAACATCAGGTTTAACATAGCTACTAGTCTTTTTAGGGCTTGCTGCTTGGGGGCACCCCTGACCCCTCTTGAATTTAAGGTTAAGATAATTATCTTGGAAGTTGGAACTAATTTCAGGGTCTTGCTTGCTCTAAGGATGCCATTAATAGTAGGTTGTTTCCCTTCCTTGACTTTCTTCTTGGCTTGGGATTTTTCTAGAGAAAGTTGAAACATAAGATTTCCTTCCTACAAGATTAGGGTTTAACTGGTCTAATGCCAATCCTCGTACCAAAACCCCAAAATCTTCCACAACTTCCTTCATTGACCTTAACTGGTAAGTGGATTTTATAAAAGGTTTTGGTATTTTCTTCCAATCTTCTTTTTCCTGGACCTTCAAATGTGAAAACATTTCTAATGGACTCTTTTCTTTAGACTAATGAGAATCTGATTTATTCTTCTCCAGTTCGTCGTTTGGAAACATGGTTGATTCTACATTCCCTTTACTAAGGACCGAGGAATCATCAACCCCTAGGAAGTAGATTATTGGGCTTTTCACAATTTTAGGCTTACTCCTTTGAGACCTAGAGGATTTAGGGTTCCTAACCTTAAGACCTTCATAATTTAAAGGATCATTACCCTCCCACCCATCAAAAAAAGAGGGAATTTGATGTATTCCTTTAAAACATTGAGAAGGAACTAAGTTAGGCTTACCTTCATCCTCTGCTATTGGAATTTGATCATGAGGCTCCAAACTAGTTCCTTGAAGCTGCTCCTCGACCTTCATGATCTTTAATGGATTTTGTCCAAATTTTGCCTCCACTGTGGTTCGAGTCTCAACAACTTGCCTCCTCCTTACCTACCTTCTTCCAATAACACTGGATATATATTTGCTTCACTGATTTGGTTTTTTTCTTGACCCATATCTTGTTTTGCCATTCAAAACTCCTCCTACAATATATACAATCCTCCCACAAATGACTTATATGATGGCAAGCATTGCACTTGAAGGGGATCCTCTAGTATTTCTAAGTAAATAGCAACCGATCCCATTTCATTTCAATATTTGCTAGGAGACCTATTAAATCCATTTCCACTCATAATTTAAAGACCCTACAATCTTCTTTAACCTTGCAATTGTCCTCAAAAGCGATGAAACAATTCATTGTATTCAATATACCTTCCAGGATTGTTTTGTTCCATAATTCCATTGGGAATTCAGGGAGCATCACCCATATTTGTTGTATATAAGTTGGCTTTGATCTAGGATCGAAGCTTGGCTTCCATTTGCGAAGGCTTAACCTTGAAGGACCGCATTGCCATTCTTTTTTGAGAAGAATGCCAATATCAATTCCATTTTTTAAAATGAATCCTATCTACCTTTAAACTAACAAATGAAAAATTGGAGAGTAACTCGTTACCTCCCGAACTCTCACTTATACGTGTAAAAGATCCAAGCACAAGGTGAAAACCCAAGGGCGCAACTTAGAGGGGCTACCCACTGTCACCTCAGTAACTCCCTTTCTCACTTTAGGTTGGCTCTTCTCCAACACAAGGGGGAATCCCCGTGTTAAATTGCTAAGGCTATAACAAAGAGGCTTAAGGTGTGGTGAAGAGATAGCTTTGCAAAACATTGTTTTTGTAGCACAGTAAAATAATGGGGTGATGAAGGACAATGGACCAGTGCCTATCCAATGTTAGGCAAAATGGACTCAAAAGGTCAAACTAAAGAGAGCAAGTTTATGAATGGTTAAGACAGATAGAGCGATGCCACAATAAGCCTTAACTTGTTACTAAATGATGTAGAAATAAACTTGGAGGGGACCTTAATGGTGCCACACTCAAACAACACTATGAGTATGAGGGTGCATCCTACAATGAAGTGTTAACTCAACAACAACTCTTAAAAAATGATAGATGTAAGACAACACATTCAGAAATAAGACATGAAAGGAGATTAAAAGGGGAGAAATCCTCACATACCCTCACATTAAACCCTTCCAACATGGTAAATATACCCTTCCCTCGTGGCCTCTCAAGCAAGTTCTTTGCAAGTATCTTCTAACATCTACAACAACAATTAGAAATGAAAGCAAGCTTCACATATGAATATAGAGAACCCTTAACTTTCCATGATGCCTTCCAAAAGATATACAACGAGGCTCCAAGAGGAGAGACTCCTCACAATTCCAACCATGACAAATGACGGAGAGAGCTACTCTTTGAATAGAGTTGAGCTCCATCTCCATTTACAATAAAATAATAATTGTGTTCCTAGATCCATTAGTTCTCTAAGGAATAACAATAAAATAGCCTTCTCAACTAGAATGATTGTGTTCCATTGAGATCCACTTTCTTTTTTAAGAAGAAACAATAAAATACACTTGGAGTTATATAGATACATCCTTATCTCCAAGGAAAACCGTTAAATAATCTTCCCTCACATAACCGACTCATGGGATTAGTCAAACAATAATAAAATAATGAGATGGTTATGCCATGTGTATCCTCCCAAGGTGGATGCCTCCTTTAAAGATAGCCTCAAAACACCTAAAGCTTTGCCCTATGTGCAAGGCATCCACCATGTTCATACATTAATTTCACTCTTCCCAAATAACCAAAGCGCTCAAGCAACAAAGGTGGGGCGTTTCTCAAAAAATTGGTCAAAATGCAGCGAGAATTTGAACGTGGCAGATTTGTGACCACTACAACTTTCTCAATATTTGTTGGAATTTCTATTATAATCACAATTTGGAAATTCCGCAGCAAGTCTACATCTATTGGCACTGATCTAGCAACAATCTAGGTCCTCTGTTGAAATATATCTACTCATGAGCTAGGATGCCCCTCCAAAAGTGGATCTCATGGATAAGTGTGCAAGCAATGGTCCAATGTTTGTTAGAACAACTCTTCAAACATAGGGCGACCTCAACATGTGCGCCAACGCATAGATCCATGTTCAAGATTATCAAATTAATCTGCTAGATCCATAAAGCAAGGTTACAAACCCATAAAACAAGCTATATTATGTGAGCATGCTTCAACATATGTGCAAATAAGAGGGAATCAATGGAGCACTCCACTAAGAATGGTACTTCAACTTGATCCATGTACTAAGAGTATCAAATCAAGTAAAGGCATCCACACAATGAGGCTCAAACCATGCTACACCATGTCAAACATAATTGTTGAGAGGGCTAAAAACTATCTAGAAATGAGTGTCCCGGAAGAACACTCTTCTCAAACAAGGAGTCCATCATGCCAAGATCTCATCCTCGTGTCAAACCAATCCATAAGCACTAGGGCATCCATCCAATGTAGCTAAGTATCATCCAATATCATCAATCCCTATCCAATGTGAGGGCTAGATCAATCATAAGACAAAGTGCTAGGGTGGAGTGCTTACTCCAAATGAAGTGGGCATATGCTAAATATACCATTACTATGCCAATCATGCGCATTTGACCTAGGGTGTTTCCCCACTAGGAATTCCCAAACCATATAAAACACATCAAATACATCAATAAATATGTTGGAACTGTGTGAAAGGGGGTCAATGTGCTAGGTGCTCTCCAAATGAATGCAATCAACCATGTGAATGTGCAATCCTCATGTAGAATAGACCCCCATGTGCTAAGGAATCAACCTCTCGACGAAATGTACCACCCCAACATATAAACCATGTCCTAGAACCCAATCACGTGATGACTAGAATGACATAAAAAGACAGGACCATGTGGAACACCCCATCCCAGTGACAAATCAATAAGATAACACTTGCATGCACTATCACTTGGATGCTCCAAGAACAATATGATGCCATGTCATGACCTTACATCACCATTATCCAACCCCCTAGGGACTAGAGCCATCATACATGAACAAAGGTGTAGCACTCCATGGCAACACCATGATGAGGTAGCATGCTCCATAACCATCAAAATACATACCAAGAGGATGATCCATCAATCAAAGGCATGGAACATGAAGAAAACCAATAGATGAACCATGACCATGACAATCAACGAAGGAGAAAATGAGTCTCCTCCACTAAGACACCATCCACTCAAATAATATGTAGTGGTATACCCTTAATCCATCAAAATTCCATATGTACCACTAATCCATCAAAATTCCATATGTACCACGCTGCAAACCCATACGTTGTGATGAAAATCACAAGTGAAACCTCATGCCATATGAGGTGTAACATACCCCATAACTGGCTTCCATCTTTCCTCCATACACCCTTTCAAAGATTCACCCTTCACATTTTTCCCCATAATTCGACCAATAATTGCCTTCCCCTTCAACCCTTCGATCGTAGACATCCCAACATCAATACTTGTGATCATTTTGACTCTATCTAACTTAGGTCTTATACATGTCCTCTTTTTATTTTTTTGGGTCCTCCCCTGACATAGGACCTCCCCTGACATAGGACCTCCTTTTGTATAGGGTTTTGGTTACGGTTCCTTCTCAGTTCTGAATAGTAAAAGAGGTCCCCTATGTGCCGTGTTTCTTCAAGAGATTACTGTAATTTCCGACCCCTAAATCAAATCTCCCTCCCTTTGCAGAAGAATTTGCAAAGGCACCTTGTAGAGAGGTATGGCTCATCGATGATGACGAATTCAAGTATAGCAGAAGAAACCTTAACAGTTTTCAGACGACCCAAGCTTGTGAACTCAGAAGGAGAAAAAACTTCCTTGGAACTGGCAACACATACCCTTACCTATGTTGTCCTATTTAAGTTATTTTCATCTATATGCTCCCTCGCCAAGTGTCCCAGCGCTTAAGATATTCGGATCCGGATTAGTGAAATGTACATCATCTTTAAATGTCTCAGACTTAATAACCTCCTGATGTGATCTGAAAACTGAAGCCAGGCTTGGAGAGTCATCTTCTCCGTAGTCTAGTAATTCCAGGTCCTCCTCCATGTTGTCATAGACCAAAGAAAAACTCACCTTCTAGATCGTGGTTAGAGCCTGCAGAAACTCTAGATCTTACCGAAGTCTCCTTCCATCCAAGTAGATCGCCTACCTACCCACAACCTCGTGTGCTTATGCATTTTCCTTTTTTTAAAGAACTGAATGAGTTGAGGTTGTGCCTTAGATTCTGTTCTTGGAACAAAGAAAGATGATATGGGTCCTGTAGAAGGTGAAGCAGTCAAATGCATCTCACTTGTCCACCCCTGATGTGCTTGTAGGTCCCCTTGCTACTCCACTCACTTCAACTTCAAGCTGCAAAGCTTCTTTGCCTTCTTTCATCTTCTTCTTAAGTTCTTTAATAGTTGCAAAAGCTTGTCGCTGAATTTCTGGGGAAATTTTTTAAATGTCTCAACATCTTTCCTTGGGATTCTCATAAGGTGGCATTTTAGATGATAAATCCCTCCTAACAGAACTTGACCGAATATTGTATTTTACCTTGTTTCGACTCCCTCTAACAGGGTCTCCATGTGCCCAAAAAGCATCCAATTGCTTCAGCTGCTGGTGGAAGATAAATGCAACCCAGGGAAAAATCAGCGATCACATCCCACCAGCGATCACATCTATGATCAATCTCTCTACAAATGTTCAAGATGCACAATCAATACTATCCTCAACGTTGGAAGCTCCATCCATTAGTTATAACTGAAACTGAGCAAGGCTGCCATTCCTGTAAACCCTTGAGTTGCATCTCAACCAAAACAGACCAGCCAGTAGTCATCAATCTATCAAAGATTGAATCTGCCCATCTCGGGCTCTGAAAATTGGCAAAGAATCAAATGGTTAAGCATGCCTATCACAGGCATCGGTCCACAACAAGTGCTGGCATGTACTGGAGTCTGGGACAAATCAACCACCTATCACAGGTCCCCTTGGGCATCAAACCCACTGAAAATAAATCCAGGCCAACCATCAATGAAGTAGAACACACTGGGATTCACTGGAACAAATCAGCCACTATCACAGGTCCTCCTGGGCATCTCACCTTCTGAAAATAAATCCATACCAGCGATCAATCAAGTAGATCCACCACCTATCACGTATGTGACCTCTTGTTTGTGTGACAAAGGACCCCTTCCTTGCAGTGATTTGACTGCTTAGTCTATTGAGATGACTGCTTAGTTGAATGTTAGATGGTTGGTCAGTTATGTGGAGTCTATTTAACAACCTCCGAACATTAGAAGAATAAGTCTTTGATATATTGTAATTGGTTTCCATATGAATAAAGTTCTTTAGTACTTGCATCTCTCTCTTTGCAGATAAACCTGAAGACAAAGAAATGATACATCAGACCAATATAGGATTATATTTAGGAATATCATAAGGGCAAAAGGATTAAGTCTTAAGAGAACCAAGTATCGGGATCTGAAATATGGTATAGTATAATAAATAAAAATAGCTAGTTATATACATGTGTATTATAAATAAAAATAGCAGGGTGTTATTATGGGACATGCATAGACATGTTTTTCTCTCTAGTTTAGAAAAAATGCTGAATAAACACAGAATCATAAACCACAATGCAATAATTCAGATTAATTTATGAACATTACATTCCATTCATTAAATATATCTTAGAACTAAAACSAAATAAACATCAACATGCCATCAAGGGAGCTGTTTCATCATATAGTGCACCATAATCAGAAAACTGGTTTGACAGAATATCCTTACAGAATCTTACTTGCAAGTTGGGCCATTTTGCCAACTTAAAATTTTCTGARTATTCTTTGTGATAGGAAGCACTTAAGAGGCTGACTCCTTAGACCTGCGTCAATATATTTTATCTGCTTGGCTGTCACCTATGTCCTAGATCTCCAATTATCATGATTTAGAGGTCTAATTACTATTTATGCATGATTTACATAACTTAACCAGACTTACCAGATCAATTCAGCTGGGTTCTTCTCATTGAGCTATTTAGTCTGGTTCATGTCTCATTTGATTTGCTTTCTATCCAATGCTTTCTATCTCTATCCTGTTGGCTTCTTCTCGAAAATTTAATTTGCCCACAATAATTTATTAAATATTTTCATTATATAAGCACATTAAATAAGGTTCCATCTTGAAAGAAGAGAGGTATATTGGAATCCATAAGAATTCACTAAATTACTAGTAAATGCTCCTATCAGTTTTTGAGCCCAGTTTTTCTTGAGGAAGGTCCAAAGGATCCTCTGGCCATGAGACGTTTTTGACCCAAGCAAATTGAGTTATATGCAGTAGAAAATGTTTTACTAACTATGGTGAAACCTCTGGTGATGTTGATTTTGAAATTAGAACAGTTTAATACTGTTTTAATTTTCAAACTGCATTTTAACTAAAACAGAATAGAAATTGCCATATCAGCCTTGCATGGGGCTTTTTATCCTTGATGGTAGATACTTATGCCAGACTTCTTTATTACCTGCTCATCACGTGACTAGTTAAACTTCTAATCTTCAAATTATTTACTATATTCGTTTCTTTTAGAGTAAATGTTGTGCTTGAACAATTTTTGTACAAAGTTGCAAGTTAAGGTGTGGATTCAAATAGAGAGCTGAAGTATTAACGCTATTTTTCCTGATTAAATATACACAGAAGTTCCAGGGTGGAGAGGGCAAAGACTGCTTGGGAAAATGAAATCATTCACTGAATGGGATAGTTCTGCAAAATATGCAGCATCATCTTCTGCAAATAACGAGGGTCAAGGACCACCATCTGGAAGAGGAGTTACTGAGGATTGTTCAAAGGCTATTGAGGTAGATGAAGAAAGCTCAAGTCATTGCAAGGACAAAATAAACGGTTTGCATTCATGGAGAGAATCTCCAAAGAAGTGTTCAATGGATACAATGGAAGATGCAAACCAAAATGTAAAATTAGAAAAGCTGGCTAGATCTTCAGTACCAAGGACTGGTTCTTGTGGTAGGGATATTCCCATGGATACTCTTGTTATTATTGTTGACGAGGATAATGATACTGGAACCAGTACTTGTGATGTAAGTTCAGATACTGAACAAGATGACCTTGATATATGTATAGAAATTGATTCTAGGAATTCAATTTCTGATACAGAACTAGATGGTGATGATGAAAACATAGAAAGTGATTCTAGTTCTAATGAAAGTGCAAGTTCCTTATCCAAGCAAACTGTAGATCAGAGACCTAATGCTTGGCCACCGAGTTCCCTATCTGTAGAGCTTTCTGACGACGACGATGATTGTCAAGTTGTGTTTGAACATTTTAGCCAACAGCAGTTTACTTCAATGAGAGGCACTGAAGGATATTGCAAGCAAAGTTATTCAGGATGTTATAGAAATGTTCCAGATTTGAATACTGATAGTTCAGATTGTGAAATTCTGGAAGCAACTCATGGGGAAATACGCCAAAAGTGGGAAGAAGCGGCATTGCGGAAACGAGTTAACCAGGGCTTAAAGCACAGACAGTATGAGGTTGAAGTGGAGCCTAGTGTGTCTGGTTCAAATCTTGGAACAAATAGTCCTTTTAGGGGAGATGGGCCAGAAGTYRCAACCAATTGGAAAGATGCTGGATTTGAATGTATGAATGTTGGACAGGGGCTGAGAAACCCATCTGATTTTGGGAGCGAAATTGCTATGAATGATACTTCATATCAAATAAGTGTGACTATCCATAGAATGTCCAAGAACCTTGATAAGGAGAACCCATCTACCTCTGGGGTGAGCACTTCTGTTGGAGCTGTACCACTTCATGAGGATACAGTTGAGATAGATCATCGTAGAGATGCAAACAAATTTGATGGAAGCGGTAAGAGGGATAGAACAAAGGAGCCTTTGCCAGAGATTTCATGTCGTCAGTCCCTAGAAGAGGAGAACCTGCATYTTGTGGGCACTTCTAAAGGAGCTAGTTCAGAATCAGGTGTGATCCAAAGTGTGAGAGAATTGATTGGTGATCGTGAAAAATTAAAAGAAACTTCTGAATTCAAACGTGCCAATGAAGAAGAGTGGACACGCCGACATCTAGAATTACAGCAACAGGTCTATATCCTCTCTATGATATCTTCTTGTACTTTTTGTCTGCTATTTGTTTTATTTCTCCTTTCTGTATGTTAGAAGGCTAGAATTATCATATTGACAATATGTTGCAATTTGCAAATGTAGTAATTTCTGTCTCCCCTATGTATAAAATGTATCTTCTTCATGATAGAAAAAGTCATAACATGGTTGCGAGAACAAGGACCTGTGTTGCTGCTTGGTTTCGTTAAATATTCAAGGTTTATGACAAATTACTCTTTTTCTGTTAACAAATAGATGGTAAGATGCTTTTGGTGGTGTTAGCACACCCATTATTATGAAATAAGTCACTGGGGGCTTGATTGGTTGGACAAGTGGGGGTGGTGATATYCCCCCCACTAGGTTTCAATTCCCCACAAAACAAAGTGACATGTTTATTCCCTCTGAAAAGCGGGGGGTTGTAACAAACATAAATATATATAATATGTAAATATAAATAACTAATGAGTAATAATTAATTATGAAGAGACATGACATATGAAAGGTCATGTCTTTTTATGAAAGGGCACCCCTGTGCGGGATATATATACAAGCCCTCATTCCTCATTTGTAATCATCTTATTCATTCTTATACATTTATTATTAAATATATTTACTATCCTTAAATGGATTATTGTGTACTGTCCTATTTATATTGGATGTTTACATAATGAACCAGTAGGTTCACCACAGGGGTATTATGGTTCTGTATGCGAGCGAGGCATGAGTGATGGACAAAGTTCCTAGCCCCAGTTGCCATTGTCTTTSCACCTCGGTGTTGATTGGATGGCATTATTAATTAAAGGAAGCTTCTTCAAGTTTTTGTAATTATGAAATATATAATYCTCATAGAGAATATATAAGAAGATTGATACTATGAGGACTGATGTATGGAATAGAGTTTTATTATACACATATATTGACACATTGTATCCTTTCATAGGTACAATCTTTTTATTATTTATTACTATATTTTCTTTAATCATTAATTGTTTGTTATGTAATAGTCTATCCTCTCTTGAATTGCTTTGGCCTCGAAGCATTGATACACTTGATTGGGTTGACATTCATTCATTAATAAGGCGGGGCATTCTTCAAATGATTTTTATGTGTTTGTGGTAAAAGTGCTTTTGAACAATCAAAAGGCATTTGGACATATTTTCCTTAGAACATTGGTTAACTTGTTTGGCATGTTCTTCTTTTAGATGAGGTGGTGCTCACTCGGAGGTTTTGATGTGGAAAAGGTTTTAGTCCTTGCACTATGTAACAATGACTTTGCTACTTGAAAATTTATGAAAATTTCCTCTTAAGTTCATTTAAAAAGTTCAAACTTTTTTGAGCCACTGGGTCGCTAATATTGTGTAATTTTCCCTGATAGGCATGGTATAAAATGATGGCATCATTTCAAAATTGTCCATATCTAATGGGACCTTATGGATTCGTTAATAGAGGGTACAAAACTTGATCACTGCTTTAGTTGAAATTCTTACACTAGATGGACAAACAAATTTAGTTCTTGAGCTTTGATACCTTCAAAATTTTGCATGCCACCAAAATTACTTCATATGATTAATAGGTGATCTTTTGCTTTGGCACAAATTTGAGTGTATCTTCATTTTGATTATGTATTAAACATTGAAGGATAATTTGAGTTAAAGAGGGCTTGTTGGGTTGGTGAGAAAGAAGTTGTGCCATTGCCCCCCACCCGGGTTTGATTCCCCCAAAGTGACATGTTCGCCTCTTGTGGGTTGATGCAACCTCGCAAGGGGGCCACTTGATTAGCGGATGTTGTCATGGCTGTTAAGTCGGGCCAAAGGTCACATGCCACTAATTGTGATACAATGTCCCACCTCTTGATAGGTGGTGGATGCTTGACACTCGAAATATAAAGGAAACCTTCATTGCCTTCTAAAGCATAATTTGATATTTTAGGAGGCATTCCGTATTCTTTATATTGAAATGTTATTTCAACATCGTTTCTATTTATTATTTGATGGATCAATTTTTTTTTGCAGATTTTGATCTTGTTTTCTATGTTTTGAGTATTGTGGGGGTTGTACTAGCTAGCTGATATGTTGTTTTCTGATGGGAATGCAAACACATTGTTTTGGATTTTCAATTTTTGATACTAGCCTTTCTGGTGATGCTCTCTTAAATGCTTGAAGTGATGTATTAAGCAATGCATTTCATATTTCGAACTTTAAGCTCCTAGTATATGATTATTGTAAGTTATGTGTTTGAATATTAAGTACTTTGTGGTGAGAGATTCCAATCTGATGTACCTCTCAATTGTGTTTCTTTGTTGAAGGTGAGTGTGTTGAAGTTTGTAGTTCGGGCATTTATCTCCACATTGGTTCGTGTATAACATGTGGAGATCGCCATTAATACCTCTAAGAACTTTGGAAATTCACTTTAATAATTTTAATGATTAAAGTGAATGTCACTGTATAATTAATGGAGGTTAATTAAATGAAGTGTCTAAGTTTTTGGCATTAGTGGATTTAATTAATTAAATGAATCTTAACCATCGATCTTGAGTGAGGTGAGATTTAATCTCACTCAACCATTGATCACTTTGGAGGTTAGGGTTTTGGATCAACTCAAGATTATAAAAGACAACTAAGCTGAGAGGAGGAGAGACATCACAAGAGTGACATCTATTGGAGTCATTAACTTATAAAGGAGCTATTGGAGTTAGTGACTTGTAGAGAAGCAAGAGAAGGACTTCTTGCTCAGTCCGAAGGAGAAATACTACAACCAAGAAGATTTTAGCAGGCCGTACCGGCACGATGGAGACTGGGAATTTTTCTGGAGAGTTGCATGTGTAGCCAGGGAAGCCGTACAACCTGTGGCTAAGGTTGTTCAACCACCAGGAGGATGCTGCCTGTTATCGCACAGTTTGTAGCTAGGTCAAATGGCTAGAGGATAGAGGCCAAACTGGCGTAACAGGAACCTACCCCACCCAATGTCACCACAATGGGGAGGTTCTTTCTATTCAGGGAGGTTAGCCCAGGGGAGACGT
>SNQJ01S0101755.1:35865-55972 GCA_010110895.2 Picea sitchensis
GGCTCGTGATGAGACCCCCTATCCTCTTGGCTAGGTCTTGTTTTTGTTATTTTTCTTCGGGTCCCTCTTATTTCTTGTTGAGAGGCTTTTTATTGCCTTCTCGGGGATCCCTGGGCGAGGCATCTCTAGGTTTCATTCTTTATGGCTTTTATCTTTTACTAGCTACTTTTACCTTCTGGGCCTTTAGCCCCTTCTTCCCACGAGGTAAGGTGCAACCCCACAAACAGATCATCCTAATGCCCGGACTAGGGGAATGGGACAGGTGAGCGGGAGATAAGATGAAAAGTGATGATATGATGGGAGCGGATGATGGCTCCTCAGAAATCCCCCCGGTGGCAAACCAAAACCTATGGGTACAAGCTTGCTAGGACACCCTGTCAACCCCCCCAACCATGGTCAAGTGGGTTAATGTAAGATCCAAGCAGTTGTCAGAAATAAAATGAGTAAGATGCATATATCTAAAGGTTATAATGATCAAAAGTGACACATACCATGATACCTGGACCAATTACCTCATGGAGCAAGAGTCTTCTCCGATGCAAGTCCAAGCCGAAGGTGATGGATGCTGCTACTGCTGATAAGACGAGTCTGATGAAAGAGAAGAAAGATGGGTCCTCCAGGGCCATGCTCAGGTCAATCTTGCTATCTGTACTCCATGTCTAGGACCTGTGGGCCTCAAGACATGATCTCCTAGTTATCCCTAGAAATCGGGGATAACACTGCCTAGGGCTGTACAACCCGTGGCAGGGTTGTACAGGTGGTGATAGGGCTCGTACAATGTACGCTTGGGCCATACAACTTGCAGTGCAACATACATGGATAGCAAGGGGGTAGGGGTTTCGTGAGCATAAATTTGCCTAGGTTTTGCTGTTGTTTGAGTTTTCTTTGTGGGCGTTTTCCCGGTAAGAGAGCCCTTCTATGCTTGGATATTATTTTAATGAAAAGCAGATTTGAAGGGCAACAAATCTCTGTGTTGTGAAATTGGTTTCTATTTGCTTCCGCTATTTATTTCTGTTAATTATTTCAACAAGTGTAAATTATTTCGTGAGCTGCAATTAAATTTACAACAAGGAAATCACTAGGACATAATTTTTCTAGGGTTTGAATTAGAAAATTAACATGGTACTAGAGAAACCACTCTAAAGGGAAGCCGATTTTAGAAGATTTTTGCAAATCTATAAATCAACAGGATTAATTTCACGACAGTTTGATAAGATCTAGAAATGTCAGCAACCAGTCTAAGGTTTGAAGATCGATTGGATGGAGCATCAAATTTTCTCTCTTGGAAGGCGACGATAACCTTGCTTTTGAAGGAGCATGACCTTTGGGAGATCATGGAGAGGGTTGTTCCTCCACCGACAGATGCAACTCAGTTGGCGCCTCATGAGAAGAAGGACATCAAAGCCCAGAGAGTAATCATGGATGCTGTGAAGGATCATTTGATCCCTCACGTGGTAGAGAAGCAGTCAACCAGAGAGATGTTCAAGGTTCTAGTGGATTTATTCCAAAGCGATAACTTGAATAGGAAGATCTTGAGAAACAAGCTTAGATCCATCAAGATGTCAAGATCTGACAACATTACCAACTACTTCATGAGGATCACCCAGACACGTGATCAACTTGCAACCATAGGAGAGAAAGTGGATGCCATATAACTTATTAATGTGGCATTGAATGGGTTCACCAAGCCTTGGGAACTGTTTGTCAAGGGGATCTGTGCTCAGAAGAAGCTTCCAGATTGGCAGAGGCTTTGGGATGATTGCATCCAGGAAGAGACTCGGGAGGAGTCCAAAGCAAGCAAGAAGAGAGGTAGTGATGAGAACCTGGCCCTTGTCAGTCAGACAAGAAAGGGCAAAGGAAAGGGTTCCAACAAGAAGGGTAACAGTGAGGGGGCAACCTCAATGCCAGGGAAGAAGGAATTGAGTAAAGTCAAGTGCTTTGCATGCCACAAGAGTGGGCATTATGCATCTTAGTGTCTGGAGAAGAAGAAAGGGAAAGGAAAATCGTAGCAGGTAGCAACATCCGCAGAGACTCAATTGAGTGAGTTTGCTGCGAAGTTCGAGAGTGACTTTTCACTAGTTTCCTTCCTTTCCACCAACACAGTTGCCAGGAATGCTTGGTACTTGGATAGTGGTGCATCTCATCACATGACAGAAGCATGTGAGCTATTGAACAGTCTGACGGAGATGGACTCAGGGATCCATGTGGAGGTTGGTGATGATGTCAAATATGCAGTGAAGGGAGAGGGAATAATCTTGTTGCAGCGTGAGTTAGGAAGCTCGTTTGATGCCCAGGGTGTGCTTTATGTACCAGGATCGAAGAAGAACTTGCTCTGAGTCTCAATAATGGAGGATAGGGGTTTTGCCGTTACCTTTCAGAAAGGACAAGTACTCATTCGTTGAGAGAAAGCTAGCCGTGACACAGTAGTGAGCATTGGGGTTAGAGAGGGAAACTTAAACAGGTTGCAGGGGAATCCTATTCAGGACTTGGTGCATGACAGTGACAACCTATGCGATTTATGGCACAGGAGGATGGGACACCTACAATACAAGGTGTTGCCGATTCTGAGGGAGATTGTCATTGGTCTTCCAAAGTTCAGTGTTGAGCAACAGGGCGTTTGCAGGGGGTGTGCACTTGGCAAGAATGTCAAGACTGCTTTTCCAAGTAGTGAGAATAAAGCCAAGGGGATCTTGGATCCTATTAATTCAGATGTGTGTGGACCGATGTCAGTAGCATCAATGCAGGGATCGTCATACTATGTGACATTCATTGATGATTTCTCCAAGAAAACCTGGATCTTCTTTATGAAGACCAAGGATGAGATCTTCAGTTGGCTTTGGGAGTTCAAGGCCTAGGTGGAGAACCAAATAGAGAAGAAGATCAAGGTCTTGAGGTTAGACAATGGAGGAGAGTACACCTCTAATAACTTAAGGATTTCCGCAAGGAGAAATGGTTCAAGAGGGAGTTTACAGTCTCATACAACCCTCAACAGAATGGGGTTGCTGTTACACATCAAAATTACTCACTTCAGTAGTGTCGCAAGTGTCGTCATTACAAGTGTTGTAAATGTCGCATCTTGTCCGCAAGTGTCGCATCTTGTCTGCAAGTGTCGCATCTTGACCACAAGTGTCGCAAGTGTCGCAAACATCATACTGCCATCTTGCCCATGTCGTGCCTCTAACGACATCATAAGGACACTCAAGACACCTCAAAGACTGGTTTTGAAGAGGAGAAATCACTTGACAAGGAGTACAAGCCTTTTGCCACTGAAAAAGCCACTCAAAAGTCAAATTTGGAAAGGAGTGCTCCCCTACATACTGTCAGGGAGCGTTGGCGCTTTGTACCCTCTTCTAGGGGAGCGTTCCAAYGCTCTGTGTTCCTTTTGAGGGAGCGCTGACCTTTTTTGGGCGAAATTTGGTTTGTTGGAGGAAATCAGGGAAGAATCCCCTCAATCTYTGAAGTTGGTTGGATTCGAATATGAGTTCAAGGCATGATCTTAGGGAAGATCCACAACTGAAGGAGAGGAATCCTCAACTTATCCCAAAGATCTCTCAAGTGGTTGGGCCTCTCCAAGCTTATATAAGRAGGCCTTCTCATGGTGAAAGGGAGATGAAAAGATTGGAGGTATGAAACCTATGATCTCATAGGCAACATACAGTACATGATAGAGATTGAGAATTACGCCAAACTTATGATCTCATAAGTGAGATGCCATTGAAGCATAATCATTGTAGATTACTTGAGCAAAGGGGTTGGACAAGGAGAGCTGGAAGAAGCTGCTGCACCTTCATCAGAGGATTGTAAGTATTCTTCATTTGTTCTCATTAATATACATACATGCTTGGCCTGTTTCTTTCAAGTTTATGTTTGTTCCACATGAACTTGTCTCTAGTAGATAGATCTGTTTTTGAGCTAATCTCAGTAGAATAGGAAGCTTGTTGTATCTTTGTTTGTTCTACAGGACCTATCGAGGAGCTTGGGATTGGAGCTCAACTTGGACTTTGCGAGGACAAACGCCATTTAAAAAGGTACGCTTTTCTTCTTCCTCTTCATTCATTAGCTTAATTAGATCTAAAAGGATGTCAATGACCAATGATAACACCCTTTCTGTCTTGGTTTTAGGGGTCTAGATACCAAGAGGGAATCCACTTGTCCGCAGGAGGATTCACCTGTAACAGTTGCAGAGAGAAAGAACCGGTCCATCATCAGTTCTGCAAAGGCTATGATTCATGATCAGGGTATGCCCATGTTTCTTTCGACAAAGGCATGTAACAAAGCAGTGTATTTGCAGAACATGAATCTTCATAGGATATTAGGGGACAAGATTCTTGAGGAGGCATTCATAGGAGTGAATCCAGAGATCGTGCATCTTAGGATCTTTGGTTGTCCAGTATACATCCATGTGCCCATGGAGAAGAGGACGAAGCTGGAGCCTTCAGGGGAGAAGGGCATTTTTGTGGGGTACAACGAGACCTCAAAGGCTTATAGGATCTTCATACCAGCGCAATGGAAGATAGTGGTGAGCTGAGATGTTAAGTTCAAGGAGAACTTGGCATCTAGGAAGTCTCATGAGTTATCGCCAGTGGCAGAGGACGGGGAGCAAGTGGCTTCGAAGGGAGAACATAGTTCACAGACTTCTAGTTTAGGGAGTCAACCTTCATGTGGGGAAGAGGAGTTAGCTCCTTCCAGCTCTGTCAGGAGACCTTGATGGTTTGAGCAGACCTTGAAGGATGCTTGGGAGTATGTTGAGGCTCCCAAGAGCACATTCAGGGAAAGTAGGCCTCCGAGGAAGTTTCCCAACTACATGGCGCTTATGAGTAGCATCATCAATGTTGAGCCTTCCAGTTTTGAGGAAGCGATAGATCAATAGGTTTTGCGGGATGCCATGATGGAGGATTACAACTCCATCACGAAGAATGATATGTGGGATCTAGTGCCAAGACTGGAGGAGAAGTCTATGGTGAGTTCCAAGTGGATCTTCAAGATCAAACATGCTGTGGATAGTAGCATCGAAAAGTTCAAGGCCAAGTTTGTGGCGAGAGGGTTCTCTCAGAGAGAGGGAGTAGACTACGAGGAGATGTTTGTTCTAGTCGCCATATATGCTTCTATTCGTGTTGTGATATCTATTGCTTCAGTCATGGGGTGGAGGATTCACCAGATGGATGTGAAGACAACATTCCTCAACGCGATCATTGAGGAGGAAGTATATAAAGAGCAACCTCATGGCTTTGAGGTACATGAGAGGGAGTCTCATGTTTGTAGGTTTAAGAAATCGTTGTACGAATTGAAGAAGGCACCCAGGGCGTGGTATTCTAGGATGGATGAATACTTGTGGAGTATGGGCTTCACCAAGAGTGTGGCAGACCCCAACTTGTACTTCATACTTGTCGGGGTGGATTCGCTTATCTTGGTGCTGTACGTGGATGATTTGTTTTTCACAAGTGCAGAAGAGCTTATAGCAGGGTGCAAGACAGATTTCGCTGTTGAGTTCGAGATGAAGGACATCGACTTGATGCATTACTTCTTGGGGTTAGAGGTTTGGCAGAGATTGGGTGAGATCTTCCTTGGTCAGGGGAAGTACACAGTGGAGATCCTGAAGAGATTCAGGATGGATAGACCGATGACTATGCCTATGGTCACTAATATGAAGAAGCTTATTACTTCAGATTCATATTTGGTGGACCCCAGGTTGTACAAACAGCTGATTAGTTCTTTGATGTATTTGGTCAACACTAGGCCAGATATATGCTTTGCTCTGAACACCTTGAGTCAGTTCACGGTGGAGTCGAAGCAGGAGCATTGGGTAGCAACGAAGCATGTACTTAGGTACTTGAGAGGTACCATGGAGTATGGTTTGAGGTATCTTGGAGGTGATGGAGTGAGGCTACATGGATATAAACTTAGATTGGGAAGGGAGTGCATAAGATTGGAAGAGCACCTCAGGGTGTTGCTTCATCTTGGGATCAACAATGATTTCATGGTTTAGCAGGAAGCAAACTTTCGTAGCACTCAGTTCAGTAGAGGCAGTGTATATGGTAGTGAGTATGGCTGGTTGTGAAGCTATTTGGCTTCGCAAATTGCTTATAAATTATTTGATTAGGAGTTGCAGCCCACAATAATACTGTGATAATCAAAGTTGTATCAAACTCTCTAGGAATGTAGTATTCCATGAAAGGTACATGCATATTGAGATCAAATATCACTTCATCCAAGATAGGATCTAGAAGGGAGCAGTCAAGCTCCAGTATATCTTCATAGATGAGCAGGTTGTAGACATTCTCACCAAATCCTTAGTGAAGGGTAAGTTTGTTTTCTTTAGAGACAAACTTGCAGTGGTGGAGAACACCTTCCTTGCTAAGAGGGAGTGTTGAAGTTCGTAGCTCAGACAGGTATCTCCACATTGGTTTGTGTCTAACATGTGGAGTGCATCATTAATACCTCTCAGAACTTTGGAAATTCACTTTAATAATTTTAATTATTATAGTGAATGTCATTTTATAATTAATGGAGGTTAAATAAATAAAATGCCTAAGTTTTTGGCTTTAGTGAATTTAATTAATTAAATGAATCTTAGCCGTCAATCTCAAGTGGGGTGAGATTTAATCTTGAGTATTGAAGATGCCAAGAAGGAATATAATAAAGATCAAACACAACAAGGTGAAAAGTAGTAAGCGGGGAGGGCCTTTCTTGCTCATTCTTATCCAACCATTGTTGAAGATTCTTCTCCTTTTAACACTCACACTCCTACAGATACTCCCTTAGCTGAGTTGGTTATGTTGATGACGATGATATGATTGCTTCTGATGATGATAATGGATTGGATGTCGATAATCCTATTGATGATTCTGAGTTGAGTCGGTTGATTTTTCCTCTTCTAATGAAGTGGTTGTGGTTATTTCTTCTTCAAATGTTAAAACTTCTAATGTTGGTTCTATTGATGCAAGCAACAATAAGAATTTGTCCAAGTGGGTTGCAAAAACCATTGTGGTTGCAAGTAATCCTTTTGACTAAGGAGGAGACTGTTGGTTGCAAAAGATCCAGTGAATGATAAAAAAGCTAAATGTAAAGAACGGGAAAATGTTATGAAGGAAGTGTATGATGTATTAATGAAAAATAAACCCTGGGAGTTGGTGCCACTTTCAAGAGGTAAAATTTTGATTGGTTGCAAATGGGTGTATAAAACTAAATATACTTCAGATGTGCAAGTTGATCTAAGTTACTAGAATTCAGATCATGATCCGGATCCGCTATATTTTTGAAAAATTAGGATCCGAACATGACGAGGAAACGATAGATACAAACAATATAAATATATTTTTATAATTTTTAAAAATAAAACTTAAATAAAAATTAAAATATATGGAAAATTTTAAATATATAACTTTATATGCATTTGTACATATAACATTTATATATCTAATACATATCTTTATATATATAATATATAACATTATATACATTTGTAACATATAACATATATAATAATTAATATATAATATATAATAATTAATAGATAATATATAACATTAATATATAATATATAACATTAATATATAATAACTTTATAGTAATTAATATATATAATAACTAATAACTAATAACTAATATATAACATTATAGACATTTGTATAACATTTATATAAAATAATTAATATATATTATTTTTTTTGCATTAAACCTAATATATATTAAAAAGTTAAAACTAAAACTATATTTCAATTCCTTGTTCTTCTCCATCACGACTTCCGACTGCAATCTTGTTCCATTCACGCCGTCTACAATCTCTGCCTCGTCACATCGTCTACTCTGATCACAAATCCAGACTGCAATCTTTTCTACATCGCACCGTCTGCAATCTCTACCCCGTCGCGCCGTTGAATTCATGCGTTGGAGGTTCAGTTCGGGGTGAGCGATTATCCTGATACGTTTCATTTTTTAGGAAACGTTTTTGGAATGGATCCTAGACGAATCCATGTGGATCCGGATCCGATCCGGGGATTCACGGATCCATTCCTCTAGCCCACCGGATCATGTAACTTAGAAGTTGATAAACAAAAAACAAGATTAGTTGCTAAGGGTTTCTAACAAAATGAGGAATTGAGAATGAAGAAATGTCTGCTCTAGTTCGCAAAATGAACACTTTAAGAATAATGTTTTCCTTAGTAGCTAGTTAAAAATGACAACTTCATGAAATGGATGTTAAAAATGCATTCTTGAATGGTGATCTTTGCGAGGAAATTTATATGGAATAGCTTGGTTTTATTGATGAGGAAAATCCTAAGTATGTTGCAAGTTGAAGAAATGGTTTGAAACATACACCCAGAGCATGGAGTAATAAAAATTAAAAGCTTTTGGTTCCAAAAGATGTATAAAAGATCAAAACCTTTTATATAAAGAGGGGAATGGTGAAATCTTGGTTGTGATTCTTTATATGGATGATTTGGTGATTACAGGGAGTAATGATGGTATGAGAAATGCTTTGAAAGCTAACTTGAAGAAAACATTTGATATGAATGATCATGGTCGACTTATTTTTTTCTTGGGATGCATATGGCAACTTGATGATGGCATTTTTCTATCTATCTAGAAATGCTATTGATGTACTTGATTTTTTAAAATTTAAAATTAATGATTGTAAAAGTGCCCCTACTCTTCAGTTTGGTGTGAAATTATTATTAGGTTGCCCTTCAAAAGAAGTTCATCCTACTTTCTATAAACAATTTGTTGGAAGTTTGCTTTATTTGACTCTTTCTATACTAGATATATGCTTTGCAGTTGGTTTGGTTGCATCCAAAATCTAAATGAAATCCATTGGAAGGAAGCTAAGAGAAATTTGAGATACATTAGATGCACAATTAATTATGGTATTCATTATGTGTATAGTCGAAAAATTTCATTTATTGGTTATATGGATTCAAATGGGGGTGCTGATGCTAATGTTAGAAAGTCTACAATAAGGTATATGTTTTATCTTGTTACTGGTATATGTTTCATCTTGTTACTGGTCCAGTTACTTAGTTAAGTAGAAGTATAATGCTATATGATTATCTTCTCGTGAGGCTAAATATAGAGAAACAGAGGAAGCGATATGGATCAAGAATGTCTTTTATGAGCATGGCCTTCATCAAGGGAGGGCTAAATAAATTAGATGTGACAACCAGAGTGCAATTCAGTTGGCTAAAAATTTAGTTTTCATGTGAAGACTAGGCATGTGGAGTTGGATGTTCACTACCTTATGGATCTTTTACAAGATGACAATATAGAATTGAGGTTTTGTATAAGTAAAGAACAAGCAACAAACTTCTTCAAATGTTTAATAGAGGCAAAGGTCATGAAATTGTGATCTATGTTTTGGATGAGGAAGTTGGCAGTAAGGAGGGGGGTGGGGTGGGGTGGGGTGATGTAATGTCATCTTCCATCTCTTTTTCTTGATGTATTTTCTATTGTGCCTGTTACCACACAAACTCTCACCTAGGAGGAAAAGTCCTAAGTTCTAACCTCAACAGGAGAGCCTAGAGGTACTACAGGCAAGCTACCCACTGTCACCTCAGTAGCCTTGCCCGACACTTCAGACTAAGGAAACTAAGCTACCCTAGCCTATGGGGGGAATCCCTATAAGTCAATCTAAGCCAAATTCGTTATAGAGGTGGTGGGAGTGCGATTTAGTGTAGATTGATTAGCAGACTTAACCCAAGAAACCAGTCTTGTACATTAGAAATGTTGCAAGGAATGTGATACAAAGATTTATTAGTTTATCAATTAAAACATGCATGCCATAATATATCAGCAGAATACCTTGAGAGAAAAGTCTTGACCAGTTTCAAATTGTGTCATTCTCGAGGATATGAAAATTCTGAGAAGATAAGTGTTAATTCCTTGTGAATGTCACATCAACCCAAAGTTACAACTCAAATGGTTTGTTACAAGATGTTCAAGTTTTATTTAATCCAACCACAAGATAACGATTTAGATGTTGAGTTTCAAAGTTGCAATAAAAAGATTATAAACCATTGGAATAGCATCCAGAGGTTTCCTGACTGCAGTATCGATTTGTGTTGTACCAGCATTAATGTAAAGTAATGACTACAGCACCTGGAAATCCAGAATTATATCACTGTTTACACGTTATTTCATCATCACAACTAACACAAATTGCTGTGAATTACTTGAGAATTAAATCATCACAAAGTTGCTGCATTTATGTCATGAGAAATTTGTGAATGCTTAAGGTGAGATGCATCGAGCCTAGGATTGACAGTTTAGCAGTGCAGACCATATTCCTATAACATTTTTAGCACATCATCTTATAACATCAAGTGATAAGCATTGCATAAATTCTTCATGTATTCGATTAGTAAATGCCATTAACTTGTGAGGGGTGATGAAAAGTGTATCTTGAATATGTGCTGAGGTGTGTGTATTGCAGAGTATATTATACCAGCAATTATGGTTAAAATAAAAGTGCAACCAAGAACAATATTGCTGTTTGGGGAGTGTGCTCTTTATTTCATTGTTAGAATCACCACAAATTGCTGTAGATTACCCTCACAAAACTGCTGCACTTGCCTGAGAATTATATCATTATACTGTGATGTTTAAGGTCAAACATGCCGATTTTTTTGGATTAGTATTAGGATTATGAAACAGATTAAGAGTGCAGACCATGTCCTGTAGCATTCATATTTACATCTTAGCATAGCAGATTACAACACTACTAGACATTGAAATGAAAAGTCTGTTACATATTTCAAGTGTGAGGAATATCAATTTGTCTGAATGTTCTAACTAGTGAGACGTTCAAAGACTGATGAACCATTCTCAAACAGAAAACCATGGGCTTGAGACCAGCCACATGATGCTGCAAAAATGAAGCCAGTCTTTGTCCAATTGTTCTTGGAATCTACAAGCTTTAAATTTGATCAAAACCTCAGCTATGATCTTAGATTTAGAAGGTGTGATTCACTTAGATCCAAAATACCTCAGCTAGTCTTTAAAGAAATGTCAAATTGAAGCTCATCACTTAGTCAACTATAGTATCTCTGTTCAAAAGATTGCAACCAGAATTGAGATGCACCCAAATCATACAACGTTTAGCTGGCTTATGTATCAACTTGTCTCTTATACTTGTTTAGATCATTATTATACCAATCGTCTTAAGATTGAGTGTGCTAAACAAGTGAACAGTATGAGTTTAAGCCTGTATTGAAACCATCAACTGATCAGCGCTTAAAATGTGAGCATTTCAACAATTAGAAGGTCGTTTTAGCATATAAACCAGCGATTTAGTTGCAAGAATGCATAAGACCACCATCACATGAAATGAACTTCAGACAGTGTATCAAAGTATGTAGCCAGCATCATGTTATATGAATTAAACCGCCCGTAACATCAGCCAAATCAGAATTGCAAACCCTACAGGTTAACTCAGATTTTGCATGTAATCTTTCAGCCCATGACTTATTTAAATTTTGCTTAAGGTATGGTGCTAAATCTATGCATAACTAAGGCAATAAAATGTTAGATTTAACCCTAGAGAGCAGATTGATTTTAGGGGAGAATACTTCTTGAGGTCGACCTGCAGCTAATGTCCAAGCTAACAGATAAATATAAACAAGGGTTAGCTCAATAACTTGGAAGAAGCAACCTAAATCTGAAAGTACAAATTTATAAACCTTGGGTTGCTTGAAAACAAAAATTTAAAGGGGGAAATTTGAATGAGATGGTCGAAATTGCACATGGAAATTGTTCTTACCATTGGGCAATGGAGTCTAGAAACTCTTGGCAATGTCCTCTTCATCAAATTTGTTGGACGTCCTCAAACATCAAAAGATTGCTTGAAAAGCATCAAGCTAAAGATAATAAAACTTGCAAGGCATAAAGGGATGTCAATTCTTACAAAATCAACCTAAATATCACAAGGAAAATTGCACACTAGATCTATTGTAAAGAATCAAAACCCTAGGATATTTAATTCTAATACAATAGTGTTAAAATTAATGCAGCTGCAAGAGCCATTCTCCGGGAGGATGGCAAAGACCCTAGTTGATATCTAGGGCCCCCAGTACACTCCTGGGGTTCTTGGTTTGGGACCAAGCAGTTAGAGCCATGGCAAAAGACCCTAGTTGGGCCCCCAGTGTATTGCTGGGGTTCTTGGTGAAGGACCAAGCAATTTGATGGTATAAGTCCCTAGATGTGTTCTAGGGCCCCTGGATGTGTTCCAGGGAATCCTTGCTCGGTGCTTGGATTGATCCTTGGTTGTGTACCTTGGTGGATAAGACCCTTGTTGTGATCTAGGGCCCCCATATGCTTTTTGGGGTATCCTGGTCTGGGACCAGGTAGTTTCTTGGTTAAGTACCAAGCTGAGATAATGTGTGATCTTCTTCTCTTCTGGGATGGTCCATGAGACCTAGGAGCAGTTAAGAAGAACGACATGATCACATCATTAACTTTCCTCATATGCTGGGATGATAAAAGCTTATAAGTTATATCATGAGACTCATGTGGACATTCTGCCATTAAAGAAAAACTTTCCCTTTGACTTTGTCTTAACATTTTGAAACCCCTGGCTTGTGTTTCTCCCCCCCATTATTTGTTGTTTGGGTGTTGGTTCAATTCTTTGCTTCTTCCTAAAGAAAGCTAACTGCCTTGTTTTTGAAACCCCTCTCCTTGACTTGTTATTTCCTTGTTGACTTTTATGATTTAACAATTAATATTTTATGTTATAAAATATTATTTGTTTAATTATTTAATTATTAGGGTTTTAACCTAACCCTAAATTTAGGACTAATGTGTTAGCCCTAACCTACCTACCAAATCTATAAATTAAAGAGACCTTACCTCACTCAACTCACTCTCACTCTCTCCTAGCCGAGTTCTTGTCTGAGGTATTTCTGCGGCTCTTTTTTTGTTCAGTCTTCTAAGTGGCTGCGGCCCCTCTAGGACAGTTTTTTCTTGGTGTGATTAAGTCTGCTACAACCACCGTGGGCTTACCCTTCCAGCCTCTTGCTGCCGCTGACCCCTAAGGGTCTTTTCCAGCCTGCCGCAGGTCTCTTCTTGTTTGCTATTTGAGGTTTCTGGTTCTCCTTGCTGGTGCTGCCCTGTGTATGCTGCCGCTGTCCTCTTCTCTCTGCTGGTGCCACCTGTGTATGCTGCCTTACCTTGCAACTCTTAATACCCTGAACAGGGTTTGATAGGGCAGCCCTAGAACTGCTAATACTTCTGTCTATTGCTGTAGCAGTTTTGTATTTTCTGGACAGAATTTATTAAGGCTGTCAGTGGCCTCTCTTTCAGCCCCCAGGCTGGACAGTGGTGTCCTACTTTTAGCCCTATTACTTGATGATTGGCATGCTGGTTAGTTTTCTGATATTTTATCCTAAAAGTTCTTCCTGGCAATCTGTTCTAAGGATCATGATGAGATCTGCCCTGAGGTTTTGATCAATGATCCCTTAAAGCTTTTTCTGAGCATACATCTAAGAGGATAACAACAACATATCAGGTAATATTGTTTCTTGTTTCAGCTAAGTAAATGTTCTGTCAGTTATTGTTTTTTTTAATGCTACCAGATTATGGATCACAAGTTTTTGATGTCTTGCTGATTGTAACATACAATAGCTAATGTTTAGAAATTAAAATAAAATATATCTGTTTTAGCTAGCTACAATTCATTTTCCCTTAAATTCTAACAAATAGAAATCTAACTTAAATTCAATAAAGAAAGGACTTGGAACTAAAATCGTAACTCCTTTGCATTAGCATTCATTGTGATAGCTCCTACCTCATTAAGCTTATAATTCTAAAAATCCATCATTAAACCCTAGAACATTACTCCAGAAGAATGAAGAGCTCACACACAAGTAGCAAGAAGCTATTCCATTTTATTTCCAACCATGAAAAATGAGAGAGGTGCCCTCCTTAAATAGGTGAGGAGCTTCCCAATACCATAAAATGAAAACCATGAGTTCATACCATGTGTTGAGATAAAACCATGAGCCAATACCATGTCTTGAGTGAAAACCATGTGATAAAACCACTGGAAGTTACAACAAACCCCTCAAAAGTAGGGCATCCTCCTAAAAGTGAGCAAATGCCAACTAATTTCACACGTCTGGTCCAAAATGAGCTAACAACACCTTCTAAAAGCACGTGTGAGGTCAAAGGAGGACCCAAAACTAGGGTGCCCCATAACTAACCCCAAAAAATATTGAAGATTTCACGCACATGTGTGGGAACAAGCAAGAGATGAGATGCGTCTCTTCTAGAGTCTTCTAGAAGCACACTTGTGAGCTCTAAGAGAGAGAAAGTGCGCCTTCTAGAAGAAATCTTCTCACGTGCTAAGTAATTTCACTTCCAAGTGGCTCATACATGCTCTATGTGCTGACAAGTGTACATTATGCTAATGTGGATACCTTTGTGATGATGTGGCATCCTTGTCATCATCCACTATGTTGTCATAGATCATAAGAAAAATGACACGAATCCCAATGCGAGTAGATATGGCCAAATATAGGTACATGAATCCCAATGTAGGTACACGGATCCCAAAACAATGACATAGATCTTCGGCCATAGTGCACATATCCCAATGTAGGGAGACCACCTATAATGTTGCATTAGGCTTCAAAATAAGTCATTAGGCAATGCACATTAAGTAATTTCTACTAACAACATCTTAACATAGGTTAATTTTATAAATTGCCTAAGCTTACCATAGTGCCCTATTTAGTATTATATGTGTCAATTCCTAGGACATAAAGTATTTCCTAGGTAATTTTGGTCATAGATAGGCAAAATGATGAATAATTAATGGAAAAAGGAAGCGAAACCTTATGTTTTGACCCTCAAAGCCATTTTTAATGACATTTGAGGTCTTTTGCTTGTCCAACTAGCCTTTTTGAGCTAGGAATCTTCATTTTTTGTACTTGTAAGCCTTTGAGATGGAGCTTTGCTTAGAGTTACCACCTCGGCACCTTTTTATTACCCATTCTTGCATTTTTCCGATTTTCTTGGTCCTTTTTCTTTATATATGCATTTTTTTAGTGTAGGACTTTGGGATTGGGCCTTCTTAATGTGGTGGCATAACTCTTGTCTTAGTATTTTTATTTTTATTTTTGACATTATTGCTCTCCACCTTTAGCCTTTTTGGCTTACATTATTTTTTCATTTTCATCATTTTGACCTTGCTGGATGACATTTGATAAGTCAGACATAAGCGAGGATAGAATTTTTTATGAATGGGATGGTAGTGAAAAGGAAAATATGGAAAGGGTTAGGTATGGTTAAGATATGGATACGCTATTCAACCAAATCACCAGTAGTACAATTTGACCTAAGTCAAGACAACAATTATCTAAGGACAATTATGTCCCCCCATGGTATAACGAGACAAAACAATAAATTTATCAAGGTTAATTAGTGTTATTAGATCATACCAATGTTTGTTACTTTCATGACAAGGTTAGAAACCATCACACCACTTCTAAGCAGGAAACCCACACATGAAATCATAGCACATCAACCGATACAAAGATGAAGCATGAACTACCATATGTGATTGGACATATCATTTGAAGTGTAAGGCATAGGAGTTGATATACCATGGTAGAGTTGTATGAAAGATCCCATGTGGTCGTCGTGTAGGGATGGATCATATATGTTTGATGGAAGAACTGGAAGATCAAGGGTGAATCGACATATATGAGCAGGAGAGCTCATCCAAGCAACATTAATGCACTCCGGAGAGGGTGGTCTGGAACCAATTGCCCTTGAGGGGGCAACAATGCCTCTAGTCAATATTAAGGGAGTTATGTTAGGATGTGTATTGTTGCTTGGTGGCAACTTACGAAACAAGATATGACACCCTACCCTTGCATCCCATTTTCGCATGTTAGACACATGGATGTGTGGGATATGTGGGTCGCATGTGTTCGATATATGTTGTATAGGTGTCCTTTCATGGACATGTATATAACATGTGTTGAACACATGCTTCTTATGCGTTGTTGCATGTCCGACACGTGGGATCGAAAAATTGCAAAGAAAAAACAATTTTTGGGTTTTTGTCTAGTGTTTAAAGGTAATGCTTGGCCTAACAATCAATCACCATTCAAGTATGGAGGCAAAAACAGTGTGGAAGCTAGCTTATCGTTGAGATTCTTGGCGTTTGGTGCAAGTAAAATCTGCATTTGATTTTTTGAGTTTGTCATTTTTGAGTTTTTTTATGGGCTTAGTGTTCTTCCACTAAAACCATGTTTCAGTCATCAAGGGTTGTTGCTCAATGGAAGGGGGGAAATGTTCATGTTCGTGTTCCTCCTTCCTCGCGCCTCATCCAAGTGCTATTGCTACTGCAAATGTAGCTGGCATTGGTGGAAATAAAGCTCCAAGAGGGGTACTAGTGAATGAAGACAATAAATACCCACTTTTAATATGGAAACTAACTGAGAAAATAAGAGAGAAAGCTAAAATAGTAAAAAGAGCACATCATTAACACATTGAACACACATTGTATCCTGGGGAATCCTATTTTGGGAAACTCGAAGAAATCATGATATTGCCTTTCTCCTTTATTCTCATATTTATAGTGTAAATTACAAAGAAAGATAATCACTCACTATGGAGTAGAGATGGACACTGTGCCATGAAATAGTCTTCTATAAGATTACCTTCTTCCTCTGCACTGCTTTGATATCCCACTCCTTTGCTTTTCTTAGCTATGGAACAACAAAACCTTACAATAGGAACAAAACCTTTTTCTTTCCTTGGGACTTAGTTTTTAAGATGTCGATAGAGTTGCCTAGGTTAGGGTTAAGGATTTTTCATGCCCCAACTACTTATTAGGGATAAGGTTTTGGACCCTCTAGAAACTTATTGAAAGTCCACACATGCTATCTTCACATGTGTGAGTAATGAGAGTTGACGTGGTATCCATTTGATATTGTGGTGGTTAAATTGGCAGGACAACTTCTAGAGGCCATAATTTCCTCATACAAACTTCGTTTTTGGTATTTGATAGCTTGTTTCAAAGTTAGTGACATGCACTACCCCTTGGAGCCATTCACTGTGTTGATGAAGCCCTTTTTTGACCCAAAAAAGTGAGTTGTTGGGCCCTAAATGGGTAGTTTTTTTTGGGCCTTGCTTAATAGGTTTTGGTGATCCTAAAAATGGCCTTAACAAGTCTACATATTTGATTCTTCACCCCAGATCATACCAAAAAGGAATGACAAACTATATGGTGAACCATTTCATATCACATTATCTTGTAATTATTCTTGTTTGTCAAATAATGTATTATTAGTAACATTGGAGCTTGCAATTTGCTCCTCCAATAACTCTCTTCAATCTAGGGCTCCTAAGTTATTGATCCCCTTGAATTTGTTGATGCAGGTATTGAACCGAGTATCCACAAACCAACTATGATGGGTTTTTGAACCAGATTAACCTAAACCCCCTGCTAGATTTAATAACTTTCCTTTGTAGATTCTCGCAACTCTATGCACAACCTCACTTGCTCTCCTTCTAAGTCAAAAGAGGGCGACCAAACATATTTTTAAGGGAAAACATATTGCGTAGTGCTAAGATTGCGAGTCTCAATGTTAAAAATATTGAGTGTCATTAGGCTCAATACCACGGTAAGTGTTGAACAATTCTTGTGACTAAAATGGATAACTTTTTAGCATTTCCAACCATTTAACAAGCCCTAATAAATCTCTTTACAACATTATATTCTTCTCAGCCCAATAATGTTTTTTTCCCTTGATGTTTTATTCAACGTGACTCTTGTTTACCTACTTTGGGTAAAATTCCCGTGTGCTCATCATGTGCCTACCCTTGACACACTATTGTAGTGCCAAGACTAGACTCCTATGTGCCTACTTTGGCAACAATTCCTGTTTGTTGTGGCTGTTGTGGCCATGATCTTACAGTGGCTTGACCTTTCCAAACAATTTCTTGCATGCCCTCACGTTTTCAGAAACATCAATAACAATAATTGATCTTCAATGAGCTTGTTACTATGGCTACTTTTTCTGTGAGTGATAAAAGAATTGCAAGATGTTTCCTAATACTTTTGACCATCGAGCATCCACTACCTATCAAGAAGTGGGATGCCATGTCACATTTATGGCCCGTGACCTTCAGACCTGACTTAATTAGCATGGTGGTCTATGAGCAATAAATATTGTACGTTTTCATATTTCCATCTTTGTAGTACTTGAAAGAAAGTTGTCATGAAAGCATGTTCCTCACCCTTGATCATTCTACCATAGTGTGTTATGTGATTAGTCTTGTTACTATTATGGGGAACTTAGTTGTTGGGTAGCATGCATTTATTTGGTCTTTTGATTATTTGATTAGCTCTTCTTCTATTGTATAGTTGGAGACTTTGGTAGGACAAATGCCCTCTTGTTAGAGCTTAATAGAAACCTTAGGAGGAGGTGACATGGAATGGATTATCGGTAGTGATATTGCATGTCATCATCGTAGATGTCCACTCATATGAGGCTTGTGGATAAGATGGTGCTACTAATTGTCAATGCATATAAGATCTGAAAATGGATAGAGAATGGTGCTGGAGTTGTTTAATGTTGATATTAATTTGTTGTCATCTCTTGTAAGATTAGAGAGAGGCTTGTTGATGAGATGGGATTGCTAGTATTAGTCTATTAATGAGAGGCATTTTGCATCCTCCATGGTAGGGGGATGTCATTAGTGCAAATATATTGAAATAGACCTACTTGTGTTGCACTTTTATTAGATGGAGCTGCCAAGTCTGATAGAAGGTTATATTATTGTAATTGATGATGGTACATGTGCCATTAGACTAGGAATGAAATATCATAGTCTCTTTTGAGTAGTGTAATCCTATCTATATCTCAAATAAATAATAGATATGGATGTATGCATTGATGAGTATTGGTTCTCTCTCTCTCTCTCTCTCTCTCTATATATATATATATATAAAGTGGGATGATATTTACTTACAAGTTACGCCCAACCCCATGACTTTCTTGCTTGCTTACATGTACATGGGATTTCTAAACCACTAATTGTGAATCGATTTTACAATTGTCATATCATGTTTAATAGTCATTCCTAGAAAAGTACCATCTGGCAAAACTGGTGAGCTCAATGAGTCCTAGAACATGGAATAGGCAAAAATACTCTTTGTTTTGCTAAAAAAAATTGTATTACCATTAACAAAAGAAATACAACCACCCGAGCTATACCTGTTGTTGGAGAAAGCAATGAATAAATCAACCCTGATTCTGTTTGGGATCAGGGGCCTTTTCAGATTTTAGACATTTTGCAACTGAATATTCATCGTCTGTCCTGAAGGATTGGCAGTCTGGGAAATCTTAAAATTTCCCTGCCTTATCATCTTAGTGAAGGTAGGTTCTTTAACTGGCTCCCTTTTTAATGGGGAGGTCCTTGCCGGTTTCTCCACGACTTCTTTTGGCTTATCATGTTCCTGGTTTCAAGTTTTACCTGATGAGCAATACCCTTCTTTGTCTACCTTTCCCCCTTCCATCTGGTCCAGAGCCAGTTGGATTTCTTCTCTCCTCCTTTTTGCTGTTTGAAAGATACTATTGGCTGAATCTGAAATGTTCTGCTTGATATTATTTTCTTCTTCAGCTTGTCTTCCAAGCTTCAAGCAGAAAACAGCCACATTGCCTACTTCAAGGCATATCCTGCATCTAAATCCTATGTTTACAGAGTCTATCAGGTGTGTGTCCATTTATGGTCTCCTATGTCTGCAGTTTGTCTCACAAGCTTCTAGCAGGAAGCAGTCAGATGGCTTGCTTCATGACGTAGCCTGCATCTGAGTGCTGTGTTTTCAAAGTTCAGTTATGTGTCCATTTATGGCCTTCTGCCTCCACAGCTTGTCTTACCAGCTTCCAGCAGGAAGCCGGCACATGGCTTACTAAATAACATGCCCTGTATCTGAATCTTGTATCTTGTGTTTTCAAAGACTATCAGTTGTGTCCATTTATGGCCTTCTACCACCAATATCACCTTGTCTGGCAAGCCTTTCTCAGGCCTAATTTGTCATGTCCCCTCCCATTTAACCCCACTAGGGGAGGGATGTAGTGGCCCAGGGGGGGGCTCCCCGTAA
>SNQJ01S0101757.1:9567-35227 GCA_010110895.2 Picea sitchensis
GTATAATTTAGACCTAGGGTTTATTTTCCTAGGCTGGGCGACATTTTATTAGGGGAAAAGTTTTAGATCTTCCTTAACACGTTATTCCTCCTAAAGCCATCTAGGTTTATCCAATTATTAAATAACAATGCAACATGCCCTTCACGACATAGTAGGGGCTCCAAGGGTGCCACTCGCCTCTTTCTGTTTCTCTTGCATGACACACCCTTCAGAACGCACTACGTGCTCCAAGGGTGCCACTCGCCTCTTTCCATTTTTCTTGTGCAACGTGCCCTTCAGGACGCACCACGTGCTCCAAGGGTTCGACTCACCTCTTGACTGACTTGGTAGACATCAAAAACCCCTGGAGTCAATACTCCGCTAGGTGATCTTGTGGAAGACTAAGGGCCTCTAAGAAATAAGGCCCATTCCTTATTGCATGCCCCTTAAAATCATCGTTAGTGACTGTAGCAGTCTATCCTCACGGCATAGTGGGTCCTCTCGAACTAGGTAATCGTTAGCCTACAGTTTGAGCCACGACGGGAGTGCTACTAGGCTGTGGCAGGGTTGTTGTCCACACCTCTCCCTCAACATATCTGGTAGTCCTACGTGACCCCTCTACTCCACATGTGAGTTTGATCAGCAAGCTATCGTCAACCTGCATCATCAACGAATCATGTCATAAATATATCTAGAATCATATCATCTAATCAGATGCACTAATATCACATATAAAACAATCAAACCCCAATAGTTCACTCCTTGACTCGATCCAGAGTCCAAGGGGTTTCGTCGATGCCTCTGCATCCTCGATGTCCAAAATCCTACACACTCAGTAAAAGCGAATCAATATCACCTGTCTATGTCAATGCAGCAAAACAACATGTCATCAACACATAATGCCTCATAATCAAAATCAAATGCTTAATAGTATAATAATCTGGATCACTTGCAAGAAAGTGTCCTCAAAGAATAAGTTCGCTCAGTGCGCGCAAGAGTGGGATGTTACATAAATAGAATCAAACTTTGAAACATAGGAAATATATTCACTGTAGTCATTCCCTCAACCTCCAGAACAGATATGCTGAAACATAGGTAGTATATTCACTGTTATAACATTGTAATATGTTATAACATATTACTATAACATATAATTACATTGTAATATGTTATAACATATTAAAATGTAATATGTTATATAGTAATATATGTTATGACATATTACATTGTAATATGTTATGGAAAATATTCATTAATATAGCACAACAAATAGAAAACAAGCAGTGAAACATAGCTAGTATGTCCATTGTAATCATTCCCTTAACCTCCAGAATAGATACACCGAAATATGTAACAGTCGCTTTGCATTGATAGCGAAACTGATAAACGACATCAATATTTCATGTCATGAGTCTTGGTCACATCTCTGTATAAGACATGAGTGACCTACTTCTGTAGATTTGGTTTTTCCTTTCAATTCATCCGATTAACATTTAATGTAATATGTTTGGATTTTTAGTCAACAACTAATTGAATTTCACTTTTTTCAGTCTCTAGAACAATCAAATTCAACACTCACTTTTGATATGGCTTCTCTTCCAAACCATAGACTCTTATCATAGTAAACTGCTCAAAAAGGAACTAGTCTCACACTTTGGTGTTGTTTTTCAATTGTAGTGACCATTTGACTAAAGGAATAATTATAACGAATACTTCATTTTGTATAATAAAGTCTAATATAGAAATAAAAGAATTTGCATACTGCAAAAAACCTTCACTAGTGACATGATCTCTTACCATAGGCAACCACTCAATGGTTGGGAGAGCAACATGTTGGCTGGTCATTCACCATCCTAGACTTAAAATAACCCAAACATGATTAGTTTTGATGGATTAACATATGGATCAAGTGAGACTAGTACCTGAATGACCTGGTACCCCTAAAATTTAAAAATTGTTGGTGCATTGTATTTTCCAAGAACTTGCAGAAGTCAAACTTTATGAAGGTTTGATTCTTGGGGTGTGACAAGGATACTAGGAAACCCAAAAACAACGATATCCATTATAAAACTATTATAAATAGAAACAAACTTTGAAACATAGGCAGTATATTCACTGAAGTCATTCCTTCAACCTCCAAAACAGATACACTGAAACATAAGTAGTATATTCACTGTTATAACATATTACAATGTAATATGTTATAACATATTACTATAACATATACTTACATTGTAATATGTTATAACATATTACAATGTAATATGTTATATAGTAATATATGTTATGACATATTACATTGTAATATGTTATGGAAAATATGCATTAATATAACACATCAAATAGAAACAAATAGTGAAACATAGGTAGTATATTCACTGTAGTCATTCCCTCAACCTCCACAATACATACACCGAAATATGTAACAATCACTTTGCATTGATAGTGAAACTGATAAACGACATCAATATTTCATGTCAATGCCTCATTTACAAAGCTAGAAGAAAGAACAGTTTTAAAATATACAAAATATCATGTATAATAGATAAAAATAAACCTTGAAACACAAGGAAAATTTCCACTGCAATTATTCCCACAACATTAATATGTTACAGTACTTTGCACTATAACAAAAAGACACAAGTAATAAACATTTCATGTCAATGTCTCATTTACAGAACGATAAGAAATAACAAATTTAAATCCAAATGTTTAACTCCAATGCCATGTACTGAGATACCAATTAGGATTCCTCCAAATGTCAAGCTAGTTTCCATTTTCAACAAAGAAGGGCCTAAAAGTATGAAGACTCAAAAATAGAACAGAATTAATGATACCCAAGAAAACTGATAAGAACACAATGAAAATATCATAGAAAAAAATCTATTTGAACTTGCATCATCATTCTTGTGATTAGTTTCCTATACCTTAGATTGAAACACTACACTCTTAACTATATTGTAATATCACATAGCTCATACGGGTAAGATATGAAGCTGATTCCATTACTTTAGATCTCTCTTAATCAGAGTAAGTAAAACCCATATGTATTGGATAAGAGTATATACCCTTTGAAAGACCCTTGTTAATGATATATTTCCCTTTGTATTTAAACAAGCATTTAGTTTAAGATGAGCTTCTATTAACCTTTGGATAAGATACTAGTTGAAGATGGTGATGTATTACCCTTTGTATTTACATAAGCATTGGAATCACCTAGCCAAGTCCTGGTTGTCCACGAGGTTTCTGATAGGATGGATATACCAAAATGATTAAGAGGCCATTCTCAGCACCTGTATCGATGGGGTCACTAGAAGAAGGTTGGTAATCATATAAACAATGCTTTATAACCGCATATAAACAAATGTTTAGCAACGTCAAATCATGTAATGACAAAAACTTAGTATATAAAAAGGTATGTCATAAAAAATATTCCAACAACTTGCAATAATATAATACATTTTCTCTATTAATTCCCCCTCCAAGTGTAATACAAACATGTTGATACTTAGTTCCATTGATTTATTGATGGACAATTTCTTCCATCCAACCAAACATGGCGTAAAGTTAATCGTTTATTTTCATGGACTGTGCTCCATACTTGTTGTATGCATTAAATCTGATTGCCCATATAGATAACCGCTACTTCGTTACCAGACTTTGACCCATGTACTATTGGTGGATTTACCAAGGTTATTTGTGCTAATATTAAGAAACCAAAATATATTTGAAATGGGCATGGGTAGTGGAGTTATGCATCACCCTATTATACTTGTGTCTAACATAAAGAACATTTCTATTACTTTTGTCTTTTTTTTTTCTTTCTTCATAATTTTTGTTGGTCAATGTTGGATATATTAACTCGTACTTGTCTTGTGCTTAAATTTTCATGAATTTGCAAAGGATAGATATTGAGGAGATATGTTGACACGGGATTCTCCAAACATTCCTCGCAAATGCTCTAGGCTCTCCCAAGAAGGAAGAATATGAACTCCTTCTTCGACTAAGACTTTGAGTGACCAACAACAATCTTGTCAGAGGAGATTATCAAACGAGTCTATGAATAGATTAAATGCAAAATGTGCTCAAGAAAGTGCTATGGATGCAGCCTTCTTAGATAGGTTGTGCATTGATACTCCTACACCTAAGAATGTAGGGAATACCTCAGGACAAGAGAATATTTCTGGTAATTTTCTTTGATTTTGTTTATTTTTGTTGTTATTTTTTGTATTTAAATTTATGTCAAGTTAAATGTTGTAATTACTTTCGAATGTGTATGTAGACAATGAGTTTAGAGCAAGGGACAAAAATGAAAGAGAGAGTGGTTGTCACGAAGATTCTAATGTTGGTGTAGAGGGTGAAGGTTGATTTAGGAGGTCATGTTATCAAGAAACAAATGATTGCACGCCTACGTCCACCTATCCTTTAAATGTTGGTGATGAACTTCCCTGGGAAGAGATTACTAAAGCAATGACCCTTGAGCGATGATCATGTGTTAAAAAGAGATTGGAAAATGATTTAGTGGTCTTGGAACTCCCTCGAGAGAGTAAACAAGGCTTGCATATTGTTTTTCATTCATTGCAAAACTTTATGGACGCATAGCAAAAGATGGGGCCAACCACTGACAGTTTTGTCGATCTAATGAGATAGCGAAAGTCAGAGGTGATGGGCCCTGATAAATGGTAGGAAGTAAAAAATAAAGTTTCAAAAGAAAACACAATTTCGAAGTTCAATTTCAAATATGGGCCAAAGAGGAAGATGTTGAAGGTGCAATATTTTAAGCACCTCGACATTGCAGGACATTTGTATAACATATTTTTGACAACATATGGGAAATTGTCGTGGAACAATGAGGTTCCAAACTATTTTGCAAGACACTTTTATGCAAAGTTTTTCATGCACATGCACCCTGATTATACTATTCTACCGTCTGATTATTATGGGATTGGTAAAGGATGGACATATGATCACAAAGGGGCATATTGAAATGTGACATTGTCGAAGCCTCCACAACCTTTAGTATCTCACCCAACAGGGGCATTTTCTTCACATTTACAGTTGCGAGATACATCAGAGGTTGGAAAATAGGCTAGGAATGCAATCGAGGAAAATTTGGAAGTGATTTTTTATGGTGTTGATGTTGGCATGAACCGTCAGCGAACAGAAGCCAATTCTTGGGCCATATTTTTTTATAAAATAGATGTGGAGTTAGATACCATGTCATTAGAAGATCTTAAGGAGTATGCAAAATTTTGTCGTGATGGTTGGAAGAAAATCATTCAGAATGATGACCCGAACAATAGATTGGTATGTGTTCTAGTTAGTAATTTTTTTATGCATTTTAGGATAGTTTACTTCTAATTCTAGATTTAGATATCATTGTATCTATAGAAATAATCGAGTTGTTATTGTCATTAATTGTAGCTTGGAGATATGTTAAATTAATCTCCATTAAATAGGGGACTTGATTCCACAAGTTTAAATTTGGATGGGTTGAATCAGGTATGTGTTTTCTAATATCCACAGATGAGAACTTTAGTTGTCCAATCTCCAATGTTTTGAATAAGAGATCAACAACATTTATAATTTTGTATAAATGTGAACACATTGAATCCTAGATTTAGTTCTTAGTTGTGTTGTTCACAGATCCCTATTCAATCTCCTACTACTTGGGGAGGCTTGTCTCAATTCTCATTAGGAGATTTTGAAGAGGGTGGGAGTTCACAGGTATCATTTAATGTGTTAAAATCATTTAAATTTAATGTGCTATAATCATTTAAATTTAATTTTCAAATTTTCAAATTTGAAATGTATTATATAGGGTAATGTGGAGAAGAGAGTACTCGAGAGTGTGCCTGGGAGGGAGATTGGGATTGAGGAGGAAGCGGAGGAATAACCCATATTTGGGGAGGATATATCCATTCAAGATGATTCATAAATGTATGTTTTTGACTTTTATCAAATTTTTGTTTTCTCAAATTTTTAGTTTAGCCTTTCCTATTCAACGCTTTGATCAATTATTTTGAAATATATAGAACCCCTATATAAGCTGATCGTTGTCTTAAATGGTGTAAATTCAAACTTATTTAAGTTTAGATCATGATGAAGACCTAATTTTGAACTTGAATATTTGATTATTTGAGAACAAACTCTATCCCACATCAGAAAAGGGAAAGTTTTTAAATTTTCTTCGATCGCATTCCTTGCTTTATTTTCCAATAATGGCATCTAAGTATGGAAACTTGTGTTTTCTACATACAACGAAGTGAATTCCTTGTTGTCAGGGTATTGTCAAACTCTTAACTAAATTGGTTACTAACAACAAAAGAAAACATTCAAGTAGATTTAAAAATAAGCTATGCATATGTATATGTGAGCTAGCTCACACATATTGTATATGTGAGCTAGATCACACATAATTTCAAAGAATATTTGATTATATGTAATATGAAAACATCCCAAAGATGAAAGATTTAAATGGTTTTTGAAGAATGACTTAATATACATGTGAAGATTTGTGTTTTCTTCATGTACATGCAAGATTATATGAGAACATCTATTCCACCGCAGGAAGAGGAGATAAGTATTTTCCGGAAGAATGGTTTTTAAAATGAAGATTTGTGAACTTTCATAGATATAAGTAGCTTTTTGAAAGAATGGCTTAATATGGAGATTTATGAGTCCTTTAATTTGAAAGGGAATTATGGAATTTGATTATATGACCATTGCAAAAGAGGAGAGAAGAATTTTACTGCTAGGAGATTAGTATTTTATTGCTGAGTAAATAAGATCAAATAACATCACCTGGGATGAGAATTTCACCTGAAGGATTTGGGACTTTATCCACAAGGAGATAAGTATTTCATTGGAAGAATGAATTAATATGGAGATTTGTGAGCTTTCTTCATACACAGTTCTATATTTATTTTCATATTATTATCTAACTCTAACTCTGAACACAATTTTTTTTTTACCAAGAAAACAATTTTTCTCTTTAAAATTTTTTAAGATTTTAGATAAGATTTTACAAATTGTTTAAATCATGTATGCTTAATGTGGAGAGTAACTATATTAAATATGTTTAACTGTGGTTGGGTATATTATTATTTCTTATTGTTTATTTAATATTTAGTTAAAGTATATATGCTAATACGTGTTATTTGTTTTTTTTATTATTGTTTTTTATTCCTACAGATGTCTAAATTGTATTTGGTGGAAAATATGTTTACATTATATTTTGTGGGAAAGAGTGTGTTGGAGGATGAGACTTAACTCTTTTGGTATGTATGTCAATCTTGTTTTAATCACAGTTTTTGAATTCTGTTTTATTTCGCATGTTTGAATTGTAAATTTTTTATTTTTGAATTTTGTTTTTTTGCAGATTTGAATTGTAGGTATGAAGTGATCTATCTTAAAGTGATGGCTTAGAGTCCATAATTTTGGAGTTGAATGTCTTAGTTTTTTTTATCATCCTAAAATGGATGTGGAACCTATGTATTTAGCAGTCTAACTATTCAGACTTTGATTATAAAATATATATATTTGATATTTTTGGAATTCAAAATATCAATTTATTGTCTCATATTTGATTTATCTTATATTGTTAAATATGATACTGTTAATTTATGTTAATTTCTCAAAATATCAATCTATTGTCTCAAATTTGATTTCTCAAAATATCAATTTATTGTCTCATATTTGATTTCTCCAAAGGTCAATTTATGTTTTATGATATTGTTTTATATTGTTTTATAAGATTTGTTCAATGAGAGTTTCACTATGAAGATTATAAGACTTTGTTCTTATTTTAGTAATATTGATTTTCTTCTTTAACCTAGCTATAACATAAATATGGTTTTCATATTCTAACTTATGTCTTTATAGGACATTAATTTTGTGTTTTCTCCATTTCTTCATTGCACCACTAATTATGTTCCATAAATGGTAGGCTTGTGGCGTTTCCATTTCACCAATATAGATCTCTATGAAATTAAAATTATGAGAGTCTCTATCTTTACTATGTCAATGTTGAAATAAAATTGCTTTGTTTTTAATATGTTAAACACCACTACTAATGTAAGAATAGCTTTGTTTTGGTTTGGTTCAAGACTTGGCTTGATAGATTATGGTGGTCTGACCAATGCTCAAAGGTGTCTGCACTAAGTTGATGGAAAAAAAGTGGCAAAGTTGTTAGTTTTGTACTAATGTTTTGTATATTATCCTTTTTACAATGCATTAAATTAAGCATCAAACTCTTAAATACTTTTCTACTATGTATTAATTTAAATTCTTCCTTTTATGTTCACCGTGGGTTGTTCAAAAACACATGATAAAATTCAACATATTTCATTGTGTACTGATAAAATTCAACATAAAGTTGAACTCTTTGGCCTATCCTACTATGTATTAATTTAAATGTTTCATTTTATGTTCACTATGGACTGTTCAAAAACACATGGTAAAATTCAACATATTTGATTGTGGACTGTTCTTGGGCCTATGGGGACTGATAAAATTCAACATATTTCATTGTGGACTGATACAATTCAACATAAAGTTGATCTCTTAGGCCTATGGGGTTTATTATTACTCCTTTCTACTTTTCCATAAAAAAATTGATGGTTGCGGGATATTCCAAGGTCAATATCGACTGGATAAATTCCAAATCCAACCTGAACCTGATATATCTCAACAAATGGAAAGACAATATAAGAATCTTAAATAATAGACTTGAATCTATAAAATTTATGCATGTACATAGACAATTCAACAAAGTAACAGACAATCTCTGTAATGACTCCAATTGTTACAACTACAAGCGAAGAAAAAGGTGCAATTTTTTTTTTTTTTAGGCAGGACGGAAAAGATGACAACAGTTGTACCACACAAACTGACGACGAACACAAGCCTGCAAATCAGGCAACGAAAAACTATGACTCCAGGCACTAGCAAAAGAGAAACTAGGTGAAACATACGTAAAACCATAGCTAGAAACAACTACCCGCCTCACACAACATGACCATGCCTACAAGCTAAAGGACAACATCCACCATTGTTAAGCCTTAATATTGGTTCATTACCCCTTAATTGAGGCATATTATATTAGTAATGTTATTTTCTTTATGTCATATTTAGGCCATTACTTGTAATTATACCTCCTAGTCTCCTATATATACCAAGGAGACATTTTCATTTTGAATCATCTTGCACTTGAACATTTAAGTGGGATAAAAGGAGGTTGCCCCCTCGAAGAGGCTTATTATCTGAAATTATCTCTTTTTCAAGGCGTTGAGTACTTTTGCTGAGGGTTTTCTATGCTATATTGATATTTGGTTCCTAACATATGGTATCAGAGCTCAAGGTCTTGGGGTTTCGCTGTTACATATGAGACACCTTGGCATTTTCTCTATAACTTTTTTTCTACAATGTTTCAGAAGGAACGTCTTGGAGGATATTTATTAGACGGATCAAGGTACGTTGGGCTCAAAATTCATCTCCTGAGGCCTTATATTTTCGGAGATACATCCTGTACAAGATAGGGTTCTAGAATCATCCTGAACTGAGTCATTGTGGAATTTTCGCTATAAAAATTTTTCTATAACATTTCAGAACCTAAAATCTAGAGGATATTTAAATAAATTAGTAAGGTATCTGTGGTAAAAATTTCATCTTCTGGGTCATCTTAAATTTGTAGATACACCCTGTGTAAGATAGAGTATCTCACTAGTCCTATTGACTAGTCTCAAGAAGGTGTTCCAGGTAAAACAATCATAACTTCTTCCTAGAGTATCCAAATTGCATGGGACTGGTTTCATTGGATCTTGGAAAGTCTGTAGTATTTCTGGTGTGATTTTTAGAATTTTATATCAATTATTTTGTGTGGGGCACGCTATACAAGTGAGATCTCATGGAAAGGCCAAAAATCGGCAAGTTGTGGGGAAGTTACCTTAAATTCCACTTGGCACATCCAATTTTGATCAGACCTGTGGCATTGCAGAAAAGAAATATCAGAGAACTACATAAAATAAAGTTTCATACCCATAAGGGTTGAAACTTGGGAGATACAATAGAAGAAATATTGTCTAGCAGAACCACCTCAAAATCAAGGTTCAAAAGTGATACTTGGCCAACATGCCACTAAAAAAGGGAACTTCTACACCAAATAATCCTCCAGAAAATCCTACTTGGACTCTTGATGAAGGTGAAGAAATGCGTAGGGACATAAATGAACTATAAAAGAAGATGGATTCAATTGAAGATAAGTTGGATACTAAGATGGATTCAATGGAAGCTAAGTTGGATACTAATTGGATGGTTTAAAAGGGGATATCATGGAAGTATTGAAAAAAATAGTAACAGAGAAGACACCTGAAAGTGAAAATGCATCCCATGAAATTCATGATGAGGACACAAGGAAGGTGAATCAAGAATGGAGAAACTCCAACTTTGGTTTGAAGACCAACCACATTCCTAAGATTGATATGAGGGGAAGTTTGATGGCAAGGACCCAATCACATGGATGCCAGTTGGAGCAATTCTTTAGTCCATGGTATGCCACATACAAAAGATGCAATTGCTTCTTTATATTTATTTAGAACACAATCAATTTGTATGGTATCAGTGGCTTTGTTCTCATAAAATCACTCATCACTTGGACAATTTTCATAGAAATGATAGCACACTATGGGGATACAAGGGGCAGCTGCTTACTGAACCAGTGATAGAATCTCAAACCAAAGGGTTCGGTTAGAGCATTGAGAAATTCCAAAGATTGAATATAAAAGATGTGATGTCAGGATAGTACTTGATTGATGTATTCATAGAGACTTTAAAAGATAACATTCAACATGAGGTTAAGCTTTGGGAACTAAATCATTGATCTTGAAAGGTGGCAAAGAAATATTGAGGCAAAATATGGCTATGGCTACTAGAAGGGACCAATCCTAACATCTATATAGAGACATGCTCACTTCTTCTAAAGAGCCGCCTCAACCTACAAAGGTTGACCTCTCAATTGGAGGAAAGAAGAAGAAACCAAAGGTTTATGCTTTAATTGTGGCCAGTAGAATGCAGTAGGGGACATAAGTGTGGTGTGAAGAAATTATTCTACATAGATTGTGAAGAGGGAAGAAGAACAAGAACAGAACCATCCAAGATGAAATGTAGAAACAATTTAGATGCGAGATTTGTCCATGATATCATGTAATGCATTGGCATTTGGAATTAGCACTCCTCAAACCCTCAAGATCGAAGGATACATCAAAAGAAAGAATTAATAGTCCTAATTGATTAAATGGGGTTACTCATGGTACCATTCTATAAATTAGCCAAAGATCTCAATTGCTGTATATCAGTTAGAGAGTTTCAAGTAATGATTGTAGATGGAGGAACTATCAATTATAGGAAAATGTAGAATCGAAATCTTACTATGGGGAATATGTAATGGAATGATCCAATGATTTCCTATACCCATGGGTGGTGGGAGATGTTGTACTAGGAATCCAATGGTTACAATCATTAGAGACGGTGGCAGAACAAGAACTTTTCATGAAATTTTTCAGAATTAGAAGGTAAAGAGTGAGAGTTAAGAGGTATCTGAGGAGAAACTTCGATTAAATTGATAATCTCTGGGCATGAAAATTATTGAAGAAGGGGCATCAAGTTGCACAACTATGCTCACTAGATGTTCGAACATATAAACCATCTATTCCTCAAGATCTCAAGGATCATTGATAAGCATTCAAAGTGTTGAAGATATTCCCAAGGTCTTCCACCCACTCGAAAGCATGATCATGAAATTCACCCTAATTCACAGGGGTGTTCCTCTAACATCAGACCATCTGGAGATACCCTTAAGCCCAAAAGTGAAATTGAGCATGGTTGAAGAAATGTTAGAAGTGGCATTATTAGACCTAGACAAGTTCTTACTACGCACCAGTGGTAATGGTATTCAAGAAGAGATGGCTCATGGTAATATGTGTCCATATTATAGAGAGACAAACAAGATCACTATTAAAGAATGGGGTTCCCATTCCCATCATTGTGAATTGTTAGATGAACTACATGGAGCAATCATTTCACAAAATTGGATCTTAAGTTCGAGGTATCATCACATGAGAATGAAGGGGAAGAGATATCCCAAAACAACATTAGAACTCATAGAAGGCCATTATGAATTTTTTGGTCATGCCTTTTGTCCTTACAAATGCACCTTCCACATTCAAGGGTTGATGAATTCCACACAGAACCCTTCCTTCCAAAAATTTATTATTAGGTGTTTTTGATGATATACTAATCTATAGCAGAGTCTTGGGAGGATCATGCGACATGTTGACAAAGATTACTACAACTACTAGAGGAGCAACAATTATATGCAAACCATCCAAATGTTTCTTTGGAGTAAAGGTATTTGGGTCATATTGTATCTCATGAAGGTGTCAAGGTAATTTAACAAGATTAAGGCCATGATGGACTAGCGAATTCCCAAAACATTAAAAATGTTAGAGAAATTTTTGGGTTTGACAGTTACTACCACAAGTTTGTTGGGAACTATGGAAGGAATGAAACACCTTTAATGACACTAACTAAGAAGGGATGCATTTTCATGTATTTCTGGGAGGCAACTAAAGCTTTGGAACAACTTAAAGGGTGATGTGTAAATCTCTGAATGCCAGCCACTCAAACTTCACAAAACCTTTATTGTAAAATGTGATGCCTGAGAGTAGATTGGTGTTGTCCTAATGTTACCCATGAAGAGGGCCCCCGGCTTTTGAGAGTCGACCACTCAAGGGAAAGGACTTACACACAAACCCATTTATGAGAAAGAAATGATAGCAATACTACATGCATTGAAATGGTAGGTCCTTACACACAATAGGTAGGCACTTCAAAGGTCAAAATAAGATCATGATAGTCTTAAATACTTCTTGGAACAAAGTCTATCTTCAAAAGAAAAACAACAAAAATGGTGAAATCAAGATGTTGGGTTATGATTTTGGAAATAATCTATAAAAAAGGGAAACAAAATGTTGTGTGAGGATGCACTCTCAAGAGGATAGAGATGTAGAGGCCTTTCTGTTATCTCAATCCGTAGCTTGATTGGATAATAGAAACAAAGGCATGAATGGAAGAGACAAAAAAGTGTGGACTCTCTCATTCAAAGGTTCTTGATGGGATTTGATACATCGAGATACATTTACATGGAAAAAGTTCACTATGGTACAAAGATCAATTATATATATGTAACAGCTTCATAACTCAAACAAAAAGGTACTATTGGATTGTACACCTCTCCAGTAGGAAGGCACTTACAGGATTTTTGAAAACTTACCATACAGTCAAGAAGGATTTTTTGGGATAGCCTTAAAACTAATACAAGGTTTGTGGCATAGTGTTTGGTTTTCCAACAAAATCAGTGGAAACAATTAATACCCATGTCTTTTTACAACCATTATCCATCCCAAAGTCAGCGTTGGGAGGAGTTTTCCATGGATTACATCACTGAGTTACAAAGTCTAAAAGGAAAGGAATGTCATCATGATTGTTGGTAGAATGACAAAGTATGCACACTTTATTGCACTCTCTCATCCCTTCAAAGCTAGATACAGGTTATACTTTGCATTCATGGAAACTGAGTTCAAAGCTACATGGCCACCAAAGATTATTGTAAGTACTGAGAGATCCCATCTTCACTAGACATTTTGGCGGAACTAATTCTTGTTTGGGTACTCAATTGGCTCTTAGCTCATCCTATCATCCTAAAAATGATGGACAAACTGAGATAGTAGACAAATGTGCACGGAGAACACCTCACATTTGCTTTGTCTCGATAAACAAACACAATGGTTCAAATGGTTACCCTTGGAAAAATGGTGGGTATAACACTTCCTTTCATACTTGCAAAGAAAAATGACACCATTTATGGCACTTTATGGATATCACCCTCCTTCCATCACTTCTTCTCTAAAAGAAATCTAAAGGTTCAACGTGGAAGATCACATCGAGAATCAACAACAAAGTTCTCCAAATCTTAAAAGGACAGCTTGACCAGCAGCGCGAGAATGCATGTGAAACAACAAACAAAATCAAGTCGTAGTGAAAGAAGTTTTGAAGTAGGGGATTGAATTATTTTAAGACAACCATACAGCAGGATGTCCCTCAAGCAAGCCAAGAAGGGATAATAAATTATCACCAAAGTACTATAGCCCTTATAATGTGTTGCAAAGATTTGGTACTATGGCATACAAAATTGGAGTTACTGCATCTTCACAAGTACACCCAAATTTCCATGTTTCATTCTTAAACAAAGTTATAGGCAACAAGATCCAGTTAAAACTATATTGCCGGTGGTAGTAAGGAAAAATCATATTGGAGCCTAAAGCAATCACTAACACAAGAATTCACCGGTTGAGGAATAGATCCATTTGAGTATCTCATTAAATGGAAACTACGACTAAAAATTCCACTTGGAAAGATGAGTCTTTTATAAAGAGCATCCAGAGTTACTCAGCGTTGCTTGAACAACACTTCTCTCAAAGGGAGGGGCATGTTAAGCCCTAATATTGGCAATTTTTATAGTGGGGCATATTATATTAGTAATGTTATTTTATTTATGTGACTTTGGGCCATTAGTTGTAATTATACGCTCTGGTCTCCTATATACCAAAGGGAGACATTTTCATTTTGAATCATGCTTATTGCTTGAACATTTAAGTGGGGTAAAGGAGGTTTCCCCTCGAGAGGCTTATTATGTGAAATTATCTCTTTTTTCAAGGTATTGAGTACTTTTAGAGGTTTTCTATGCTATATTGATATTTGGTTCTAACAACAACACCGACACAATGGTCCCAACGACCAGTCACTACAACCTATATGGCATTCAAATCCAAGCTCCAACAATGGACTTACAATGATCAACACACCCACGGTGATAAGCACACCTCTTGCGAGGGTTTATCAACCGCCCTACCCAATGGGGAGCGCCATGATCCCCTCATTGGGAATCATGTAGTCACAAGGTGATAGGAGGAACAAAAATAACTGGAACCTCAACACAATCTTAAATCAACACACTAGGAGAAATTTGAGATAAGCGGCAAAGAACACGATGCCCACAGACCCAACAAAAATTTGAAAGGACACGGGATGACATCTCTCAAAATAAAATTGTGCATCTATCTGAAAATGTTTGGTTCCTATGAGGAAAAACTATGAGGTGAAACAACTATGACCAACCACTAATTCAATTCACCTTAAGGCACAAGGCTATGACATTGCATCAACAATGATATGAACATGATACAATTGACATGATTTAGAGACAAGGCACCATCATGTACCTGGAACAATCTTTATAAAGGTAAAAGCATTTAGTGATAGATATAAAATTAACACTATTTAATTTTTTATATATCATTTTAAATAACTAAGTCAACCCTTTTGATTTGTCTAAATTATTATCATTAAAATTAAATAACCCAAGGAGATTTCCAGTGAACCAACTCTCCAATTTATTTAAAATGGTTGGACCCCATCCCCTATCCCATCGATCTACAGGTGATATTTCATCGCTAACAAAATCATTAAACAACATATGATATAATTCAATTAAAAACACTATCCTTTTAAACCACATATTTCAATTAATATCATTAAACAACATAACGATACAATTCAATGAATATCGTTAAACTACATAACTATATAATTCAATTAGAAGTTTCCTTTTAAACCATATCTCTATTAATGCATCGATGTATTTTACCCATAATTCATTGTCCATTGGACCTACAACATAATATTTTGCTATCTTTTACATGCATGATCTAACTATCTGTTAAGACATACACTATTGAATACAAACGTGTTAACGTCTATTAAGAGTAAGAAAACTTTGTCTAGGATACAAATAGATATCGAACTGAATCGTTGTCAACGAGTATCTAAATCACAATTACCATGCACACAATAAATGTGAATGAATGAAATTCGCAGTAAAGCGTAGGGTGGCTAAGAGATAGTGGGGAGGCGGGAGGACATATTGATAATGAGTGGAGGTCATTCAATGTAAAGATTGGACTAGGTCCACTATATTATTAAATAAGGCCCACTATGGTAGTTAGATATAATAAATTAAAGAGGACACAATAGAGAAACCCTTGGGGTAGGGTAACACCATATATTAATCCCCTTATGGAAGGATAAAACTCCTTAAGCAATCCTTGCTTGTGCAATCACAATATTCTTCACTATGTTTCATTACATTGCCTACACTTCTTTATATAGCTCTCCCTATCTCTAGGAACCTTCTAGAGCCTTCTCATTTACAATTACATCCAACTACCATAGTGGGCCTTTATTAATATAGTGGACCCTATCCTGCCACATTGAATGACCATTCCCATATATTAAATGACTTCCACTAATAACACGTAACTACATTCCCATTGGGTGCCTCCCTAGGTACCCCATATTACCTCTAAATTATACTATATTCATCCCCTTCATGTTTTAGATCCCTCGAGAGCAGCGAAACTCACCCTATTATGATCATTTAAACAATGTAGCCAATTGGTGCACCAAGTATGACCATCCATGCATCCCAATGGAAGTCGAACATGATGTCCCCATATGCTATGTACCCCCCGTTATCTTTCTCTGCATCATGTTCGAGGTTGCCATGGGATTGTTTCTATGGCTTGAGCTCTTCCCATGGTCATAGATGGTCCTCCATGCCACCTCTTGATCAGTTTTACAATGCAGTTGCCTTGCTGAATGCATAAATAACATTTGATGCACATGCCTGCTATGATGACTTTTTTCTCTATATGATGTTGATGGTGATATACCACGACTGTAGGAATTTGTTATTTTTCTTCAAATCCTGCAACACTTTGTTCCTTTGAGTCAATGACCTCCTTAGATTCGATTATGTCCTTCTTGGTTTCTTCATCTCTTTCAGCCAGCAGACTCGCCTCACGTTCCAACTTTGGACTTGGAAATAACTTCTTTGCTAGTCTCTGTGGGTCCATCTTTCTTACTAAGAGACACATCCTGCAATGTGATTTTCTTTTTCTTGTACCACAACTTTAAAACTTCTTTTGCACATTAATGGTAATGAACACCTTTGAGGGTTATCCAAGGGATATCCCAAAGTAAATATCCACTTCATCCAGGATCCATAGCATAAAAATCTGAATGCAACACATATTATTTATCCATGGTAATCTTCAAATGATGAGAATTTGAACATTTTTCACCCTCAACCTTTGTGCTTTGAATATTCTTTATTGGAACTTGCAATCTATTAATAGCTGAACATTGATAAAATTATACTACCATGCAACTAGGGTTAATAGAAACAATGATATTTTCTTTATGACTACAACCATGAACTTGTAATATAGATTTTTCACATGAAAATAAACTCTTGGTTCTCTCTTTATCCTTATTTTCTCCATGAGACCACTTGTCTAACAATATTTTCAAATTCTCCATTTGGGAAGTGTCATCATCTCGACCACTTGTCTAACAATATTTTTTCAAATTCTCCATTGGAGAGTGTCATCATCTCCTTATAATCAAGTGATTTCCACCAAATGGCAGCATCACCTTGCAATTTGAGATCTACCCAATGGGGCCAATTCTCTTCCCATGATGAATTTCTTTCTTTAATGAATAATTGAATACTAGGGCCATCACATTTCCCTATAAAATACATCTTGCTATGAAAAACCCCAAAAAATAGAACAATAAGTTACGGCAGAAAATCGCGGATTTTTCAGGAAAAACCCTGAAAAACGGTTGAATTTAAAATGCTCATAATTTTACTTCCCAAACTCCGTTTTGGTTGATTGTTTTTTTGAAATTGAGTATTTTTCCAAGAGGAATTCAAATACCCAATGTTTTTTTTTCAAAATTCATCTCGTAAAGCTTCATATATGAACCTGAAGTGCGTCGCCCTCTTTTTCTTCCCTAGAAAAAAATCTGCAAAAAGAGAAAACAAATCTTCCCTTCTTTGGCCAAGGAAAGTGCTCTGATACCAATTGTTAAGAACCAAAGAACTGAATACAAAAACACCACAATAGATATAGAAGAACAATATGCAAAATCTCATTTATTACTATCAAACCCTTGAGGTAGGGAAACACCATACAATGGATCCTATTATGGAAGGGACCCTCTCCTGTTCACTTGCCTCTTCGAGGGGGCAACATCCTAATGAGCTTCAGCTCCAAATACAATACTTCTCTTCATGTTCCCNCTAGAAGGAGAACCTCCTAAGAAGTCCTCTTTCATTTATTATATCTAACTACCCATTTATTATATCTAACTACCATAGTGGGCCTTATTTAATAATATAGTGGACCTAGTCCACCTTACATTGAATGACCTCCACTATTATCACTATGGGCTCTCTGGGACCCCCTACTATCTCTCTAGCTACCTTACATTACATTGAATGACCTCCACTATTATCACTATGGGCCCTATGGGCCCCCCTACTATCTCTCTAGCTACCTTACAAAAACAAGGGTGTAACATAGCTATGGAAGGCACGTTGTCAATTCAGTGATAAAAATGCAGATATACCATTTGTGGGGAAAAATAAAACGCGGATCTATACAGTCAAATTTTGCAGTGATAAAAATGGAGTGAGGCAGATTTGTGGGGATATGAAATGTGGTTATTCACAATGATAAAGGAAAATATGCTCACTGGGATATTTTTCGTGTAAAAATTGTGCATGATGCCCCAAATCGTGGAGCACAAACGTGCAATGTGTGTATAAAGTCGGTGACTTTTAATTAATGGAATTTGCCGAGTTTTACTTAAGAGAGACACATTCAAAAATTAAATAAAAATGTTGTCATGAATATTCCAAAACTTAGGAGGAAGATACAAAAATGCAGTCCCTCCCCATGGTTAAATTCTATAAGTGACTGTGGTCAAAATAAAATCGTGGTGCAATGAAGGATAAAAATAGTAGTCTGTAAATGTAAAACAAAGGTAAATTTCGCATGTAAAAGATCATGGATTTGGTAGTGTGGAACATCACAGATTGGCGGTGTAAATATGTAAATGACAGGTACATATATGTTGTGAAGGGTTCACTATCCATTAATTAATAAACTGTGAATATAAGTTCTCTAAAAATCAGTTGTGGATACAATTATTTTTGTGGTGAATCTGTATTAACACCGCAGAGTATCCGCCATAGAAATGTGATAAAAATGTCGAGTGTGTTCACCAGGGAGGGCATTAAATGAAGAGTTAGAATATCCAAGAATATATTAAAACCTCGTGGAATATGAGAGCAGGTGAAGAAAACAATAGCAGAATTACATTATGTGGGCTCATGCCTTTTTTGTGTGTGTATATAACTCACTGAATGATAGCAGAGGATCAATAATTGGTGAGACTTTCAATGAAAAAGGAAATGATTCGCTAGAGAAAGTGAAGTGGCAATTTGCAAAAGGAATATCGAAAAAGTTAGTTTCATGAATGACTATTTGAGATACAGAAGATACATCTGGTGTTTGAGAATATTGTCGAACAAATTTACCTTTGTTACGTAGAGAAAATTCCAATTGAATAAGACGATGGGAGAGCAACCATAAACTTTGAAGACATCCAAATTGATAAGCTCAAACATATGTTTGTTGGAAAGGAAAAAATAGAGACGGTGGGGATCCATAGGAGAATTCAGATATCCAGAGATTGGTCCAAAAGGACCTGTCATTGCCTTAAGTTGTGACACATGAGAATGTGTGATGATATGACCTATTATCATCTGGGCGTTCAGACAAATATTCATTTGTTTATGTAAACTGTGAGCATTTGGGTATTCCTTGATTTCCAAAAATTTCATGGTTGAGGGTGTTGAAATGCAGATAATATTTCCATCAAATAAAATAAAACACAGAGTGAAGTTTCCAGGAAGGTATTACAATACACAGTTAAATTATCGATGAATATATAAAAACGCAGAGTGAAACATTTCATGGTTGAGGGTGTTGAAATGAAGAGAATACTAAACACAGTTTTTAGATGCTGAGAACATTTAGGATGCAGAGGTGATATAACATGCAGAGACCATTGCAAAGGCAGAGATCAAAATGCGGAGATAAGAATGGGTAAACAGCTGAGCAAACACATCCTTCGCTCATCATCCACACACAAAAAAGCAGGGCATTAGGATCTATAGGTCTATTAACACCGAAGTGATGATCGTCGATCCAGCTCCTGGCCGAATGCTCAGGCGTGGACTAATGATCTAAGGATGAGGACGAAGTATAAATCACAAACTCTTTACAATAAATCAATAAAACCATTAGGACAGTCACAACATTCCAGGATCGATTGCCAAGGGAATCAATTCAAGCAGCGAGCTTAAGGCTATGGTTAAATTAAGCTCTCGATTAAAATGCTAAGTAAAACACTTTCTTTACACAATTAAAAGTACAAAAATGAAAGCATAATATCAATTGTAATATAAGATGCAAAAAAAAAGCATGCGTACCATAGCCCAAGGTGAAAACTCTGAGTCATTGTCCTGCGCGCTCTGTCCAGCTCCTACTTGTGGACCACGGTGACTTCACTGGTACCTCCCAGCCAACACTAGGGGTACTCTTCTTCCCCCTTATCCCCCCAAGCTGCAAAGGGGCCCCGTACACCAAACTAAAGAACAACTATCTCCCAACTCACCTCGCAAGGCCGAGCTACCACTCCTCACTGAGCTGGGTATCCCAACTCCCACAAGATAAGTCATTCAAGTCAAAAATTATGAAGCGTAATGCTACGCATCCAAAACAAATCCATCCTCCTCCTCATCCCTTCTTTATATAGAGTTTCTAAGTGATTTCTTTCCCAAAATCCCATTTAATTTAATTTTCAATAATTTAGTTCAAACAAATCCTCCCTGTACATGCGTCACCCATCCCCTTCGTTGCACTAGAAATTAATTTTGTTATTTATTTAATTAATCCTATTTCTCTCACCCACCTAAAATCATTCCTAGAATCTCTCCTAGGTGTCCCCATATTCCCTTACACATTTTAATGACTTACCCCCTTACTAATTTACTAGTTGAGTTCAATTTAGAAAGTTCTTAAAGGCAAGATTCCTTGCTAAGTTAGTGATTCTTATTTTTCCTTATGTTTCCCTTTCTCTTTATGTTTCCCCCTTTTCCACTTAGTTTCCTAATTATTTTAAATTTCCCTCTTTCCCTTTTTATCTAAAACTCAAATTAGCAAGTGTAGACTTTACCCTTTTCCCCCTTTTTTCTTTTTAGTTAAAAATTTTAATTAGCATAAGTAACAAACAATCAATTTCCCATTTTTTTTTTAAATTTTAATCCCTCAATATAATTTGATTTTAATAATTTAATCGCATTTCTTACCCCCTTTTTATCACATGTTTAATAATGATTATTAGTATTTTATTTTTTTATTTTATTTTTATTTTTACCACAAGTATCACTTAGACCTATATTTTATTTTCCTAGGCTAAGATACATTTTATTATGGAAATTGTTTTTAATCTTTCTTATCACATTATTCGTTCTAAGGGCATCTAGGTTTATTCACTTATTAGTTAACAACATGGCGTCACCTTCAGGACGCACTAGGCGCTCCAAGGGTGCCACTCGCCTCATTATGTTTCCCTTGAGTGACGTGCCCTTCAGAACGCACTATGTGCTCCAAGGGTGCCACTCGCTTATTGACTGACTTGGTAGACATCAAAAAACCCTGGAGTCAATACTCCACCAAGTGATCTTGTGGGAGACTAAGGGCCTCTCAGGAATAAGGCCCCTTCCTTATTGTGCACCCCTTAGAATCATCGTGAGTGATTGTCGCAATCTTCCCTCATGACATTGTGGGTCTTCTTGAACTAGGTAATCGTCAACCTACAATTCGAGCCATGGTGGGAGTGCTAGTAGGTTGTGGTAGGGATATTTTCCACACCTCTCCCTCAACGTCTCTGGTATCATGCATGACCCCTCTACTCCACATGTGAGTCTGGCCGACAAGCTATTGTCAGCGTGCATCATCAACGAATCATGTCAAAATAAAATCCATAATCATAACATCTAATCAGATACACATATGTCATATATACAAAAATCAAACCCCAATAGTCCACTCCCTGACTCGATCCGGGGTCAAAGGGTTTCATCAATGCCTCAACATCCTCCAGGTCCAAATGTTGCACACTCAGGAGAACCGAGTCAATATCACTTGTCTAAGTCAATACAGAAAAATAACATATAATCACATCCATAATGCCTCATAATCATAATCAACGGCCAATAGTATAATAATCTGGATCACTTGCAAGAAAGTGTCCTCAAAGAATAATTTCGCTCAGTGCGCGCAAGAGAGGGATGTTATATACACCCCTCTTGGTCTGAACTTTGTCCCAAAGTTTCACAGTATATACGTGCTGAAATAATGTGTGTCACAATATCATAAGTCTATCTATCAAACAAAAAGGGAAACTACTAGCGCATATCATATGCGTCCTCCCAGGTCGCCGAGTACGGACTATAGTTGTCCCACTAGACCTTGACCTGATCTACTATTCAACATCGTATATGTCGAATGCGATGATCCAGGATGCGGATTGACTCAGCCGTGAGTGCCCCCTCGTTCGATACCTGCAAGGAACTCATGTCAATAACATGTTTAGGATTACTAATATAATGTCTCAATATAGATACATGAAAAACATCGTGCATATACCTCAAAGAATCAGGAAAGGCTAGTGGATAGGCCACAAGCCCCTTTCTCTCCACAATCTCAAAAGGTCCCATGAAACTAGGAGATATTTTAGCTCCATTTCCAAACTTGATCGAACTCTTATGTGGTTTTACCCACAAGAAGACTCGATCACCAAATTCGTAGCTACGGTCGATACAATGCGCATCGGCATAACTCTTCTGTCAATCCTGTGCTTATTTGATCCTTTGTATTATTGTTTTCATTTGATATTCCATCTATTGGATCTCTTCTGGTCCTACCAGGATGCTATGCTCAAGTCGATCCCAACTCAAAGGCGTCTGACACGGTCACTCATAAAGAAACTCGAAAGGCGCCATATTAATGGTGCTTTGGTAACTGTTGTTATATGCGAATTCCAATAGTGGCAAGAATTCTTCCCAACGCTTTTGTTGGTCCATCATGTACATGCGCAACATGTCTTCCAAGATTTGGTTTTTTCGTTCGGTTTGCCCGTCAGTCTCTGGGTGATACGCAGTACTAAATTTAAGTTGGGTTCCCAAGGACTCTTGGAAACTAGTCCAAAATCGTCCAGTAAAAATCGATCCTTCATCAGATATAATCCTCTTAAGCACGCCATTCAACCTCACAATATACCAATGAAAACTATAATCCTTGATTTTAGGTGCCTGATACATTGTACACACGGGAATAAAATGAGCATTCTTTGTCAGAGTGTCGACTACCACAAAAATCGAGTCATCTCTCCTTGCCATCAGTGGCAATCCAACAACGAAATCCATCAAAATAACTTCCCATTTCGATTCTAGAATAGCGTGTGGCTGTAGTAATCCTGTTGGATATCTATGTTCAGCCTTTATCTGCTAACATTCTAGACATATGGACACATAGTTGACTACCTTCATTCATTTCCAGAAGAATATGGGTTTAAGGTCTACCCTCATCTTCGTGACACCTGGGTGAGCCATGTACACTACTCTGTGACCCTCGTTTAGGATCAAACCCCTCAAATCGTCGTTCGATGGTACGTAAATCCGATTCTTAAACCTCAATAATCCATCTTCGTCAAACGTAAATCCTTAAAACCTTGGTACCATCATTGTGTTTTGTCCAATAAAATCCTTGACCTCTGTGTACCAGTCAATGTCGCGCTGTAAAGTTAGAATCCTTTCACGTAGATTGGTCTAAAACAGCAACAACAAAAATATGTGTGGTCTCTAACTCAATGCATCTGCCACTCAGTTCACTGTTCCTTTTATGTAAGTAATCTCAAAATTGTACTCGCTAAGCAATTCCAACCAATGTCGTTGTCGCGCGTTCAGGTCGCTTTGCTTAAAGATGTGTTGTAGTCCACAGTGGTCCGTTTTTAGTTCAAATTTGTGTCCAATAAGGTAGCGTCTCCAAACCTTCAAGATATATACAATGGCTAATAACTCCAAATCGTGCATCACGTAGTTCTCTTCATGCCTTCTCAATTTTCTTCAAGATGTAAGCGATCACTTGACCATCTTGCATCAAGACTCCACCTAAGCCTTCCTTGGATGTGTTAGTGCATACCAAGAAGTCTGTTTCCATGTTAGGGACATTAGTATTAGTGTCATTGTCAATAGATCCTTTAGCCTCCGAAATGATTTCGCGCATTTCTCGGTCCAAACAAGCTTCTTATTCTTCTTTTTCAATTCTGTGATCGGATTTGCTATCCTTGAGAATCCCTAAACAAACCATCAATAGTATCCTGCTAAACCCATGAATCTACACACTTCCGGGACATTCGTCAATGCAGGCCATTCCATAATAGCCTCGACCTTTGTTGGATCCACGACGATACCTTCGTCGGAGATGACATGCCCTAAGTAGTGAATCTTTGATTGATAAAATGAACATTTGGACAATTTTCCATACAATTGGTCCTCTCGCAGACACTGTAGTACCAAGCACAAGTGCACATCATGCTCCTCCATTATCCAATAGTAAATCAAAATATCATCAATGAATACATGGACGAACTTCTCCAAATACTCACGGAACACCCCATTCATCAAACTCATAAATACCACTAGGACGTTTGTCAGTCCAAACGGTAAAATAGTAAACTCGTAATGTCCAAACCTTGTCTTAAAGGCAGTCTTAGGGATGTCATCCTCCTTGATCCATAACTGGTGATACCCTTATCGCAAATCGATCTTAGAAAACACCATATCACCCTTCATCTGATCGAATAGATCATAAATCCTTGGCAACCGATACTGATTCTTGATCGTTTCCTTGTTCAATTGAAGGTACTCAATGCAGATTCTCCACGACCCATCCTTCTTTCATATGAAGCTAACAGGAATGCCCCACGGTGACACACTTGGACGTATAAGTGCCAGGCCCAACAACTCCTTCAGTTGCATTCTCAACTCCTGTAACTCTAGGGTCGACATCCCATAAGGCATTCTAGCTATCGGTTCAGTCCCCGGTTTTAGGTCTATGGTAAAATCCAATTCCGTCTCTGGCATCATCCCAGGTAACTCCTCCAGAAATACATCTGCAAACTCTCTCACCACCGAAATTTGTTCTAGACCTTTTACTACTCCTTTTTCATTTAACACAATGATCGCATAAAGATTACATCCCTTGCACAAGATCTTCTGTAACTGCAAGGAAGATATAAACCTTAGGGAAATTCCCTGGTTCCTACCTACAATCATGTGTCTATGTCCCTCATCATCGACCAAGATCAACCATTTCATCTTACAGTTGAGTATCGTCTCATGTGATTCCAACCAGTCCATACCGATCACGACATCATAAGATCCTAAGATTGTGATGTACAGGTTGGACCTAGTGACAAACTATCCCAGGTTAAGGATACAACCCATTACCTTCCCTCCAACCTTATGTTTGGCTCCCAAAGCTATCTCTACAAAGATAAACTCATTCTGTTCGACTGCCTTTAC
>SNQJ01S0101758.1:11269-28398 GCA_010110895.2 Picea sitchensis
TGTTCTCTGGTTGCAGAATAACTGTTCTTTCCTGTTGCAAGTATTATTTTAATGTAATCCAGGATTCTTAGATTAATCTTTAAGATCTATAATAGGGAGGTTGCTTTCCTGTGATTTAATTCAGAACTTCAGTTCATTCAAAGCAAGTGTGATTAGTATAAGTTTCTTTACTGCAACTCTAAGTTGCTTTTGGAATTGAGCACATATAGTGCGTGGTTATCTTTGAAATAAAAAGACTTCCCTGGGTTGACAATTTATGTATCACTTGATTGTTTGAATCAATTAAGCAATTATAGTGACCAACAATATTGCTTATCTCCTTGCTTATGAATTCTCATTTGTTGATAGCCTTGCAATCTTCACCTTTGAAAATTGACACCTATATCCCTGGAGGAAACATTCCCCCGAGTGTCCATATCCTACACGTGTTTCCTTGCATTTAGCATAGGAATGTTCCTTGTGCTTGGAACTAGTTTTCTGGTTCACAACACTTGTTTCCTCCACTCTGTTATAGCATTATTTTATTCTTTTGCAGAATTTCTAATATGAAAAATACAAAAAAAAATCAAATAACAAAAAAAGAGGATGGGAAAGAGTCTTCTCCTCATTATTTTGGTAGCAATAAAGTCACCTTTGAACAAAGCACAAAGTTTTGAGTCTATGTATTAAAAGTTTGGGTTTAGGAAATTGATCAACAATTTACATAGATTTTACTCCTCCTACTGGTTATTCTTCTAGTCATTTTGGATATTATATCAATACCTCCTATATTGTAGATTTGTGTTCTCCTTCTTCTTTCAATCCATGCTTCCTAAGTCACCTTATTATGTCATACTTTTTTTCAAGGGAAGTTTTATCCTGTGTCATCTGTTATTCAAAATTACTGACTCTGTAGGTCATTCTTCCCATATTTCAAGTACTTCTCATAATCAACAAGCATATTTTTCCTATACTAGTGCTAGTATGGAAGTTCCACATTGACTTCCTACTAGTGGGTCAACTCTTATCGACTAGGACACATTAATCTGAAAGTTTGACCTAAAGTCACACCATGGCCCTATTTACATCATTGATAGGTGACCTTGTGCTCAACAGAAGACACTTCATCATTGGTCACTGACTGAGTGATTTCCCTTGTGTTAAAAGGTAAGAATTTTATTCACACGTTGGAATTCATGCAATACCTTGGATTCTGTTTGACCCTATTGGTGGTATCCTTGCCTCTGTCAACAATTTTCAATATTGGATACTATTCAGAGGGTCACTTTTGTGCACTATTCCATATGGTGCACCTGAGAGACATACTCAATTTTGGTTCCTTTCAATCTTTCATTCTATTTCTTCCAAATATTTGGTCTTATTCTATTCCTCATGTTGGATGAAGGGGGATGACTTAATTCCCTCCTTCCAGTGGATGATCTGGATTATTTTCAGAACAAAATGAAATCATAGTAGTTATAATGAAGTACTCATGAAAATTTCCAGAAACATAGAAATAAAGAAATACTTGATTTCTATTAATGAAATAATTGTAAAGAGACTGTAAAAATATAGAGTGCAAGACTCGCTAGAATGGTGACATATTTATCTCTGAGAAGATATGTGACGACTACACTCATCTGCCAAAAGATGATTACAATGAATCTTTGAAGGCCTTTTTATGATAAACATGAATGCCAAAACCCTAGACATCCAAAAACCTAAACCTAGGAGATGAAACACCAAAAGTCATGAGGGCCCCATTTGGGTAAGTTAGTACATTAACTTCTCAGGGTCATAACTTTTTCATATGATCTTTGTTTTAGGCGTCTAATAGCCCGTTGGAAAGGTATTTTTGAGAAATATGCATTACACTATGAAACTCTAACTCCATCTATAGTTTGATCGTGGCGATCCAAAAAAACATTGTTTAGGCCCCCAAAACATCCCTAGAAGTACAACAAGATGTGATCACATGAAAACATACAAAATAATCCAGTTGGATTACATGGGAGGCCACTAGTATCCACCTGGAAGATGTGTAGGGCTTCAAGCAACCCCGAAAATGTAGAACCCACAATTACAAAGAAGTACAGAAGAACGTGTTGAACTAAAAAATGATAAGAGGAGATATTTGGAACATGTGGGTGGCCACGAACATCCACCTGGATCAATCGTCCCCCCTTAGGAAGAAATGGTATTCATTTCATTGAGTTCCCAGAGAAGAGGGGAAATAATTTTCTGAATTTGAATCTTGGTGAGCTGTGTGCCTTGTTGGAGAAGTTGTTCTTCTTGGATTGTGGAAGACTTCCACAAACCTATTTTTGGAGGGGTTGAATTTTGTTCCACCAACCTATTGTATTTGGGTTTGATGGGGCATTGTGTAGGAACCACTGTAGGTGAATAAACAATATCTTCTTTCTCTTCAACAATTTGTTTTTACTGGATAGACGGTGTTGAGGCTATAGTGGTTGTAGTGGTATTTTGTGCGTCTTTTGAACAGACTGTGAAGAGGATGAATTTTGCAGTATGAGAGATTAACTTGCGAAACTATTTTGGTGGAGAAGTAGTCAGAACTACCTATGGTATCATGTAGATATGACCTCCCAGAGTAATAATGACACTAAGGGGTCTACACTCATAGACAACATGACGTTTCCACATATATGGTTTTCCCAAAACAACATCACATACATCAAGAGGGGAAACATCACACACTACCTCATCCCTGAAGGGATGGATACCATAGGAAAGGAGACACCACTGGCTAATGTGAATACCTCATCCCTGGTGCAACCACTCGATGTTGTATGTCTACAAGTTTTGTGTTGTCGACAACCCCAACTGTTTGAAAAACTTAGCTAAGATGAGGCTCTTCTGGATTTCATTATCAACAATGAAATACAATGGGGTCCCCTTCACCCACATATGTGAGTGGAAGAGGCACTCCCCCTCTTCAGTATCTACTAGTTCTTTTAACTGAATTGGTGTGGTCTCGACAACAACAGTGGGGTCTACGTCGATGATCTGTCTGTTTTCAATATTTTTTGGATTGGATTCTGAATCAAGGTTTGGCTTCATGTATTTGACCTCATCCACCAATGACTGTTACGAGAGACATTCATCGGTGTTGTGCTAAGGTATTTTTTGGAAGTCACACAACTTCCCAGTGTCATTCTTCATCTTTAATTTACCCTTCTTGTCATGTGTCTTAGACTGGCTTTCTAGAGGTTGTTGGTTAGGGCCGTCTTTACCGTGCTTTGGTTGTTGCAGATTTGCAAACCCAAATTCCCATTTGTTCTGGTGCCTAAATTGTTTCTCTATTTTGATAGCATATCGATAGACAACTCCCAATGATGATATCTTTAGGAAATTCATTTCTTTTTGGATGTACCTATGCAGATCCCCATGGTATTTCAGAACTAGATGTCACTCAGAGTCTTTGATACCCATATCAGTGCGTAAGGTATGGAAATTATTTGTGAGCTCCGACATCATTTGGCTCTTTTCTTACCGCAATGTGGTCCATATCATGTACTGGTCTTCATAGTTATCAACATGATAGTACTATTCTTTGGTCGCATTCACAAAAAAATCCCAAGTGGGCTCGACCCTATATATTCCATATTCCTCTGTGGAACTTTTCTCCCAGTAAGTTTCCCACCAATGTTTGACATGGGGGAAAGCCTTGAGAAGTGTGAAGGTGATATTTTCCCTGTCGGAAGAAATTTGAACAGAGAAATAACCTTCTAATAGATTTAACCATTGTTCTAGGGTGTTAGCACTGAGAGTCACCCTCATATTGCGGGAGGATAAGCCCAGTACCCATCATAGTTTTTGGTGGATGTTGGTTTCATATGAGTGGAGTTCAATGGACAAAACTCAATATATGAATGATGTTCAACATAGAACTAGACAAGAAATGCATAGGGAAGTGAGGGCCACATTAACTTCAGTCAGTGAGTTGAGTTTAAGTGTGAGGAGAGGGAAGACTTAGTGAGAAAGGTGAAAAATACTTCTATAGGAATATGGCTTTCAAGCAGCTTGGAGAAGAAAAAATCAGACTCGAGATCAGTCCTGAGTTCAAGCTTCAAACACTAAAATATGTCCAAACAACACAATCACAACAACACAATGATCAAACCTACATCACCATGCAGCTACAACAACTCGAATGGATCCTCCATGCCTGAGCCAGTCAATGTAAGAGGGAAAAACATAACAAGGGAGTTGACTAAAACTAGTCATGATACCACTGTAATCAAACCTACATTACAACAACATAACAACCCTCAACTGGATCCTCCATGCTCGAGTGTTTTAACACAATTTTTACAGAGAAATGAAAAGAAGTTGACTTTTATTAACATGAAAGTCTCAAATTTGATACTTAACTAGAGAATAGTCCTGGCATCAAAACATTACAAAATAGGGAGCTCTGCTCAACCAATTGATGACCTTAACAAAATATCAAAACTACTTATTTATACTCAGAACAATTTGCCACTACCAGGAGTGTGACCTAATCACTACATTTAAAGCATTGCGTCTAACTAGTCTTCTGTCAGACTATGCATGTATCCCTCTGTTAGACGTGATCTCAGATTGACATGGATTTTGTAGGGAAATCTTCCCATAGGGGTACCACGGGTTGATGGTTCAGTCCCCACGACTGGACCTTCCATGCCTTCCATTTATGGATTGAGCTGAGGTTTCAACTACCGACTCTATTTTCATTAACTACCTTTTCTTGGGGAATCAATGAGATTAAATGATCAAGGGGCGGCCATGTGGTGCTCTTGGATAGGATGTTATATAAACATGTGATTACGGGGCTGATTGAAAGTGGTATGGGTTTAGACCTCTTTTGGGCCTGCAATCCACCATCTTTCGCCATGTAGCACTTTCTCCCTACCATGGTTTCAATTGTGGGACCGCTCAATAATTTTATCGATCTAGAAAGTTGCGTCCCCGCAATGAAGAATGGTCATTGATCTGGACATAGTCTATGATCTAGGCACACCTGGTAGATTTAGTGCTACTGCCAAGATTAATCTCCTGCCAACTTTAGAATCCGCCAAACTGTGCCCTGGGGGAGGGGGACGCTACTCTTGACATTGAACAATAACACCTCCCGGAGGATGACCTGTCGCTTCTATGCTAACATGTCATGAAAGAGAAGTGACATGTGTCACTAAGAAAGAAGCGAATGATATTCCCATGGCTACCGGGACTGAGTGCCACATGTCACTGTCGAGTAGGTGCCAGGTTTCACGACCGACGAGTGCACCAGATGTCCATACTGATAACTGTCACATATCCTCTTAAATCGACAGTTGATATCTCCTTTGGGTCTTTGGACTTCGGGAAAATCCAATCTCAAACCTCATCCTCTTCCACATGCTTTTACTCGAAGCTAAGGATCTGGCGACGTGTGGCTCCTAGATCAACGACTAAGATCCCTTCGTGTCTTCAAGCTATGAGAAAATCAAAAATTAAATCTCTCTTTTCCCCTTCACTTTCCTCTGGAGCTCTATATTTGGCACCGCGTGTCCGTTTGAATCAGACGGATGAGACTTACTTCGGGCCTTTAGGATTTAGGTGTTTCAGTTCTTTGGGACTTCGAGCCTTCAATACTTTGGGTGCTTCAGCGCTTCGGGCCTTCAGGAATTTGGGAGGCACTACCGCTAAGATCAATGAATCCATGTTGATTTTGAGATCAATGGTCCATGATTGCTTCGGGAGTTCGGGCTTCATCTCTTCAGAAGTTTTATGCACTTCTCACTTCGAAACTCCCGAAGCTCATTTCCCCGAACACTTGGATTAGCTTCCACCTATCCCCCTCAAGATCAKATGACTCATGCTCACTTCAGGTTTTGGGACTTTGGACCTTTGAAAAACAACTTTAGCAATATTTCGAACCCCTGATTCCTGCAAACCGCCAATTTCATATTCTCATGAATGTCCATCGCTAAAGATGATCTCGCATGTTGCTTGCATTTTGAGCCCGAAATGAATTGCTCTGAACATTGCGCTTTGATGTTTTTTGTGCAGGCCGTGAACTTAGACAACCTATTTCCATTGAAAACTACATTTGATAACATAGGGCATCCGCATCTATCTAACCTTCAAATATGGGAATAGAAAAATTAACTTGTACCTTGAAGGGAGAGGTTCCTCCAAAATGGTCACTTGTTCAAGATGTGTCTGTTTCTATCAGAAAGCATTGAAGGATGTGTGGAAAATTCTCCATCATTTTGTCCCTCTATCACACAAGAGCTTGCTCAAGCAACAAGTTAATAGAATCTTATGCTATATCATTTTTATTTTATGCTGGAATCAAGGGTTTATTGGGTGTGCGAGAGTGATTTTCCTCAAGAGAGACAAGCTCGAGACCCAACTGGATATACTCGGACCTCGTCAGGGACATGCGCGGAAAAAATGATCAAGAGAAGACTACTTTGATGCCACTGATCTGGATTATTTTCGAAATGAAATGAAAGAAGAGTAATTATAATGAAGTACTCATGAAAATTTCTAGAAACATAGAAATACAACAATACTTGATTTATATTAATGAAAGAATTGTAAATAGACTGTAAAAATATAGAGTGAAAGACTCGCTAGAATGGTGGCGGATTGTTCTCTGAGAAGAGATGTGAAGGCTACGCTCATTCACTGGAAGATGATTTCAATGAGGCTCTGAAGGCCTTTTTATGATAAAAATGAATTCCAAAACCCTAGAAATCCAAAAACCTAACCTTAAGAGATGAAACGCCAAAATTCACGTGGGCCCTGTTTGGGTAAGTTAGTACATTAACTTCTCAAGGTCATAAAGTTTTCATATGATCTCTATTTTAGGCGCATGATATCCCGTTGGAAAGGTATTTTAAATAAATACACATTATGTTATCAAACTCTGATTCCGTCTACAATTTGACTATGGTGAGCCAAAAAAACATTGTTTAGGGCCCCAAAATGGCTCTAGAATTACAACAAGATGTGTTGACATGAAAAAATATAAAATAATCCAGTTGTATTAGGTGGGATTCCACCAATATCCACCTAGAAGATGTGTATGGATTCGAACATCCCTGAAAGTGTATAACCCACAATTACAAATAAGTATAGAAGAACATGTTGAACTAAAAACTAACAAGATGATCCAGTTGGAACATGTGGGTGGCCACCAATATCCACCTGGATCAGTGGATATCTTCCTATTGAATTTGAAAAATATTTCTTTGGGATAGGGATCTAGAGTATTTATTAGTAACTTGGGGATTGTTGTCATCAGTGGAAACTCCCCTTTCTATTAACAATGGGAATACATCAATTTCCCCTGATTGATAGATTCTACAAGTGTTCAATGTCAAATCCTTTATTCTCACTTGTTAGAATGTACTAGGTTCCTTAATGCCCATTATCATTATCGATGGTTTGTCTTTCATTCATTAACAATATACATCAATGAACAATAATCAAATAGTGTCTCATTTTGTTCAACTTCAACACATCTATTTACACAGTGTAGACTTGTATCATCATTAGTTGATTTGAATACCTCAGGTCTATAGTATCATCACCTCTTTTATGTTGTTGCCCGAGTTGCATTGGATAGTACCACTTCCACTTTATTACATTGGTACTTGTAGGGGATCATTTTTTTTAGCGCTTGTTTCCAGATATCATCCTCTGATTCTGAGACATAGATCCATTGTGTATATCTTTCGTGGCTATGATCTCTTTTGACATGGATCCAATGTGCATTCATTTTTTTTTACATGATCATTACTTATATATATACATATTTATGGATCCACAATGTACTTTATTTCGTATCCATTCTTTTGTCACTCCTGAGCAAGGGTATGCCTACCTCGAGAAGAAATTTCTCTTATTTTATGTTGTAGGTTTTGTTCTTGGACCATATTTTCATGACTTTCACCTGATCCCATTGCATCTTTACCTCCCATATTTGTAATGTATTTCTACCATTAGTTTCTCTTCTGACCTCACACATTAGGGGGAATTTTTTATAACATCARTTTCCACCACATATGCATTGATGACATGTTTGAACTTTCCCTTTCCTACTTGCAAACATCAATCCCCCTTTCCTCCTCTGAATTCTTCAAAAAACATTATTTTTGGACATGTACACACCCTAAAAACTATGCAATGTGTGTGAMTACATATGTTTCTCCATTGCAAGGAACGTACACATTAATTTTTCTCAAAAAAATATAATTTTACATATTTTTGGGCAGGATTAACGGGTCCACCTGGTTTCTAACCCCCTATTTTCCATACACAATTGTTTGTAACCATTCCAACCACTTGGAGAGGGTATAAAATGAGCCTAAGTCTATAGGAGAAGAATAATCATAATTGAATAAACTTAATGTTTCCAATTTCTTTCCCCGTCTACAAGCCCTTATTCCCTTACTGTTGATTCATTTCCTCAAAACTGGAAATCCATATTTCCATCCTTCCTTTGCTATATATATCTGGTCAAGAAGAATCTCATTTTTCTTCTTTGGGTGCATAAAAGAATTGGATTCACAGGTGCCACTTATAATGAGTCGCCTGGGTGGGGGAACTTGGATCCAGGTTCTGGAGCAGTGTCACCAACCAATGCAAGTTGTAACAATCATTTTTATGTTGTTAATTTAATGAAGGGAAGTCTTTCCTTTCCACTTCTAAGTTGTTATTGAATGATTGTTTCATTTAATTCCCATTAATTTATAATACTAATTGTATTTAATTATCACATTCTTTAAATTTATTTATTTGGATAACTACCTCTTTCTTGCAACATATTTCTCTCTGTGTGTGTGAAAGTAATAAGAGAAAAGGATGGAACTTCAGAGAAAATATTCAATGGTGGATCGACATCAAACATGGGACATAAGGTAAATATATGTTCCTATTTACATGGATTAGTTATTTATTTATTTTATGCTTAACTAATTTTTGAGATGGAGTTTTCTTTTCAATGGTCCTTGGACTATTGTGGATTTAACCCATTGCCATAGGGGAATTTTCCTGTAACACCATTTGATGAGGTACTTATTAATTGCTTAGTTTTGCAGCTTCGTAATCCTTCTTTCAGGGATTGTTTTTTGTTCTAGTATGATTTTCCCTTCTTCATTAATCTCTGGTAAAATAGTTTGGAATAGAATATTGTCACTAATTACCTTCTTTAACCAAGAAACAAGAAATATTGGATTTACACATGAATATTTAGGCAACTCCAATTTGTAAGCCATACTTCCAATCCTCCACAACACCTTATAGGGCCAATAATACTTGGGTTCTAATTTATTTTCCTTCTTTTGTTTCTTGAAGGACAAATTCCCTTTCACTGCAATGTTGATTTTCTTGTTGTTTCATCCTATTTTGTGTTATAACCAATTTGTCCTTCAATATTTTGAGAACCTCTTGTTGGTGCCATATGTGGTTTTCCATTCCTTGAAAATTTGCAGCCCCTTTCAAGGGTGATGTGATGGATGGAGGATGATATCAATAAAGTTCCATAAATGGAAACATGTTTTATGAAGTATGGAAGGATGTGTTGTACCACCATTCTTCCAACAACAACCACTTGACCCATTGTTTATGTCTATTATATGAAAAGAAATGAATATATCCTTCTATACGTTTATCCACAATCTCCATTTTCCCATCAAATTAAGGATGGTAAGATGATTTGTGAGCCAATTGAGTACCCAAACAAGAAAATAATTCAGTTCAAAAATTTCCAGTGAAAATTGGATCTTTGTCACTTACAATAATCTTGTGGATTCCATGTAGCTTTTGAACTATTTCCATGAATCTATCGCTAATGTACATTCTTTAAAATTTTGATAAAGAGAAAAAAATATGGATACTTTGTTAGTTGATCCACTACTACCATGATGACATTATTTCCTTCATATTTGGGTAAATATGTAATAAAATATATTGAAACTTCTTCCCAACATTGATTTGGTATAGTGAATGGTTGTAGGAGATCCAATATGTTGATTGTCTCTCCCTTATTCTATTGGTAGAGAACAAATTTATCCACAAACTCTTGAACATCATTTTTAATACCTTCCCAGAAAAAATATTTCTTGATCCTATGGTAAGTTTTCAAGAAACTTGAATGTCCTCCTATAGGAGAGGTGTGCAATTCCAAAAGGACCTTCTGTTTGTGTCAGGAATTCTTAAATAAATATAGGCAATCTTGATACCACAACAAATCATTCTTCCATGAAAATGTGTATAGTGAACTTGGGTCATCTTCTAGTTGTTGAATTATCTTGCATACCTTGTGAACTTGCTTTTATTATATCCTTGCTTCTTCCACCCAATCAGATTGTGGAATAGAAATAACACATAGTAAACCATTTATTTCTTCTTCTTTCCTTGAAAATGCATTTGAATCATATATTTTTTTCTTTTTTTCAGAAAATTTCAAATTCATAACCTATCATATTTGTAACCCATTTTTGTTTCTCTTTTTACGATAATCATTTATCCAAGAAGTACTTCAAATTATAATGATCAATTTTTACTTTCAAGTGTCTTCCTATTAGGTAAGGGTATCATTTATTAACTTCATGTAGTATTTCCAACATTACTTGGATTGTTTCAAAGGCAAGGGGCCTTCCTTCTTGCATTGAAACTGCACCAATGCCATGGCCTGAGGCATCACACTCCACAATAAAGGTTTTTTGTGAAGTTAGGTGTGGCCAAGACAAGAGTCGTACACATAGCCTTCTTAATTTTTTCAAAATCTTTGGTTCCTTATGAGTCCAATAAAATGCTTCCTTCTTTAATAATGTTGTTAGAGGTGTTGTTATTTGACCATAATTCTTGTCAAACTTGTGGTAGTGTCTTGTCAATCATAATAATCCTATGAGTTTATTCAAGGTTTTGGTATTTGGACATTCTATCATAGTTTTGATTTTGTTAGGGTCCATTTTGAGACCTTCATGAGATACAATATGACCCAAATATTCCACTTCTTGAACCCCAAAGGAACACTTGGAAGGATTTTTATATAGTTTTTTCTCCTCCAATAGTTTTAAGACCTTGTCAACATATTGTAGATGCTCTTCCCAAGATTTTTTATATATCAGTTACCATCAAAAAATGATAACACAATTTTTCTAAGGAAGGGTTTGAAAATAGAATTCATCAAGCTTTGAAATGTTGAAGGTGCATTAGTAAGTCCAAATGCATAACCAAAAACTCATAATAACCTCCATGTGTTTTTAAGGCTATCTTGGGAATGTCTTATCACCTCATTCTGATTTGATGATATCTTGAACATAGATCCAACTTAGTAAATAAAATTTCTCTATGAAATTCATCTAATAATTCATCAATGACCGGAATAGGAAACTTATCTTTGATGGTCATTTTTCTAAGTTGATTATAATTTGGACACATAATCCATGAACCATCATTTTTTTTAACCATCGCTAGTGGTGAACAGAAATAACTTTTTATAGGGTGAATGATGCCAACCTCTAACATTTATTGAATCATATTCTCAATCTACGCTTTTGTGTATATCGATACCTATAAGGCCTAATGTTAAGTGTTACACTTCCTGGTTTCAAATGAATAGAATGGTCATGATATCAAGTAGGTGGAAGACCCTTAGACATATCTCCAAATACCTTTGAGTGATTTTTTATAATGTTTTGGATATCCACTGGAGCAGAGGATATATATGTTTGAAACTCTAGTTATCACAATTGTGCAATTACATCGTGGTGTCCCTTTTTAAGTAATTTTTTTATGTTGTTAGAGCTGATCACTTTATAGGGTTTCCCTTGGATACCTCTAAGATAAACTTCCTTTCCTTCTAAGGAAAATATCTCGAAAATATTTTGAGAATTAAGGGCCACTGTTCCCAATGATTGTAACCATTAGACCCCTAATATAACATCAACACCACCCATTTGGATCGCAATCATGGGACTATCTAATAAATAATCCCCCATATTGAGATTGATATTGTGGAACTTACCTGAACAATTTATGGTACCTCCATCTTCAATCTTTACTTGAAATTATGGGGATGGAAATACAAAGCAATTGAGAGGTTTTTCCAATTTGTAATTGATGAAGTTACGGGTCTACCTGAATCAATAAACATTGTTACTTTTATTTTTTGATATATCGTTCTATATTGAGGGTTTGTGGAGTATTAATTTCAGCAAATTCATGACAATATATCATTGGAGTAGTCTCTTCTATCTCTAGATCTTGTGATGGTTCTAATTCTTGATAATCTTCTTCTTCACAGCCTATGTAGAATAATTTATTTTGGTTGCATTTATACCCCGTACTGTACTTGATGTCACAATTGAAACATAGTCCTTTTTCTCATCTTTCATCCACTTGATGAGGTGTCAAACATTTTGGTTTAAGAGAGGAAACATGATTGTCTCTATAATTGTTAGTGACCACTCTTCTAGTAGCAATAATTTTACTTTCAACTTTTGTTGTAGTCTTAGGAATTAGGGTAGACATTCAAGAGAGTCACATTAAGAACATCAAGAAACACACATAATCCCAATAAAGAAGGAGATAAATGTGTGGAAGGATATCCATCCCCTTTCTTATTACTCCTTTAGGGTTATTTATACAATAGGTAAATGGTTGGATCGATTGCACCCACTCCAACTAATCATTTGTTAGGTACTTTTTATCCTTTATTACATACATTCATATATGTTTACTTGAATTTATCCACTCTATGTATAATGTAAATAATACATGTATAGATGACTATTAGGGCCTAATAGGCCCCTTCAACATCTCCCCCACACTCAAATCCTTTCTTGTCTTAAGAAAGTGTGAATATAGCTAATGACATGTAACTCTTTGGCCTTTGTCTTCAATCCGGTAGTGACATGTGCAGTCAGTGAGTCTCACAACACTTTTATCCCACCCAACAATAGTCCTCTTGATCCTATGGTTACACTAGTAGAAGGATGGTTCATCTTCCCATGTGAGTGTCTTACTCTGGGCTCTACCAATCTACCATTTCTGTACTTTATGGATTTTGAGGTCACAACTCAGGAACTATTCTGCAAAGTTTCTATCAGAGGGTTCAATCAATCCAGTTGTTCTTATTTCATCATCTTTTATTTCCATATCTTATGTGTGTGTTTATTAATATATGCCTCTTTTTGGACTTCCTTTAACCACTGCCAACATACTCATCATTAATATGCTTTTTGAAGTTCTCAAATCCATTTCTATATGCTCAATTCTCTGGTACTCATCAATCTTGTTTTTTTGTTGCTATGGTTGTGCTTATTTTCAAATATTTGGAATGTATGGATTCTTCATCTTATATTGCATGAAGAATGACTCCTTGTGACTCAAATAAATAAATAAAACACTTTTGTTTGTACTATACTTTTATGAATTATGTCGATTGGGTATCGACTGATGTCGTGAGAACCCAATCTTATCCTTGAGAAACCGACTTACATTACAATAGGTGGAGAGGATCTTCTGCCTTTGAAGATGCACATTTAATCCCCTCCTTTATTTTGAATATTAACTAACACTCCGTAAAATATTTTTGTTTTGTACTAATAAGACTACTATCCTTCATATAATCGTTTCTTTCATATTTGACTCCATATAGATTTTACAATCTATCTTTTACAGAAAATAGATGACATTATGACATAAAATCCATACACTCTAGCCACCATCCTTTATAAATACTCTCAGACTTTTTCATAGTGTCATTTTGCACATTTAAATTATATTATGACATGTTCACTTAACTTTTCAACAACATAAAAGTTCCTTTTTTCAACAAACTCCTCAATCTTATAAAGTGTCAAAAACAATGTATTTATTCACTTCCCTTCATTGTAGGGAATATTTCTCATATGGTTTTTATTTTGAATACCCATTTCATGCACACACCTAACTTCATTCCCAAGTATTATTTTTTTGAAAACTCAACCAAATGTGTTCTTAAGGAATAAATCAACACATTTCATGAACAAACTGGTCCAATATTTGTAGCTATCAAGTAGATTCCTTCTTAAAATTTCTCTCAAAATGATCTATAACCAACGCCTTTTTGCAGCCCATATTTAATTTATGCAACCTATATTTAATGTAAAAACAAAATCAACAACCATACCAAAACCACTCTTTTACTAGTAGATTACAGGTACGTCCAATACATCATGCAATTCTTCTCTTCAAGATCAACTCTACACTCTTTGAAGAAACCAACATGTTAGGACACAATGTGTCTTTTTTGTTTTTAGTTTTTTCCTGTCTTTTCTTTTTTCACCAAGATTATTCTCGATTATTTTATTTGTAGGATTCTTTATTTCCATGTAAAAAAATTCTTTCACATGTCATCAATGTTTTTTTTTTTTTCTTTAAATTTTAGGAGGTCAATATTGATGAACAAATCAATGTATGTAGTCGTCCTCTCATAGTATATGTACTATACTATATTTTTAATATTCATTTTATTTACATGATGATCCTCTTAAACCCAAGCTTGTAGATTTCCTTCTCTCATGATTTATAAATATATATTCATGTTTTTTTTTTCATGTTTTTCTTCAAGAGGGCAGCATTTGCGAATATCAACAATAAAAAAAACTTTCACGCAACATCACCAGGAATAGAAAAATCACTAGGAGAAGAAATAAAATATTTCACATAGTCATCAACGTTTATAAACAAATTTTCTTGAGCTTGCTCTCACCCACCAGAAATGAGGCTTCTCTAAGTTCCTCTTCAACACAAGATTCTTTATTTCCATGATCATATCAAACAATTTCATGAGCATCTCAAGAAAATATTCCATCTAAGATCAATTTTTCTATCTTTTCCAAGTTCAAGTCACACGGAAACAGAACCAAAATGTTGTAGTCTCAAGAATTAGGGAAGAAATTCAAGAGAGACACACATGGATGATTTTAAGGATGGAAATTTATTTTAAAATTTAGAAACCTTGGCGAGTCTTACTAATCCTTCACATGCCTACTATAAATTTTTGGCAATATTTTTGTAAAAATATTCAAATTTCTAAGGATTTTATATAGTTTTTATAAAATTTTGGCGATTTTTAAGGTAAAATAATTTTATCCTATAGAATTTGGGCGAATCAGTTTTAAAATAGAGAATCTCATTTTTGGAAAAACCATGGAAAATTAGCCCATGAGAGAAATTTAGACCCTAAAATCATCCATGGAGACACATTAAGCACATCAAGACACACACATAATCCCAAGAAATAAGGAGATAAATATAGGGAAGGATATCCATCCCCTTTATTATTCCTCCTTTAAGGTTATTTATACAATAGGTAAATGGTTGGAGTGCTTGCACCCGCTCCAACTAATCACTCGTTAGGTACTTTTTATCCTTTATTACATACTTTCATATATATTTACTTGAATTTATCCACTCTATGTCTAATGTCTAATAATGTACATGTATGTGATGACTATTAGGTCCTAAGAGGCTCCCTCAACAAATTCCCTTTCCATACTGAAAGCATGCTCTAGGGATTTAGGTTCAAAGAGATGTACCTCATGTCATATGCTCTCCTTTAAAGTGCCCATAAATAGATCCAACAAATTATCCTCTTAGATGTTCTTTACCATGAGACTTAGTTTTTGGAATTGTTGAATGTGCTATGTGATTGGACCTATTTTTCAAACATTTATCAATTGAATAAATAATGTATTGTTCTTAATATTCCCATAATATGCTATCAATTCATTAAAATGGACCATGTATCAATTCACAAAGCCTTTGATACCAGACAAAATGATCATTTTCTAAATAAAAGGATGCAGTAGTTACCTTCTGTAAGGTTGGAAATTGGTGTAGATAAAATTTTTTATCCATTTATAATATCCATGTTATTGGATATTCTCCATAAAAATTCCTCATATCAATCTTAGAAATTAAGTAGTTCCTTGGTGTCGCATTAAAACCCTAAGGACCTGGATATGGAGATGATAAATAATAATTAATATGTGACTCAATATTTTTTTCCTTCACATTTTTGTTATTCCCTTGTGTCTTGGTATATCATTTAGATGGTCTCTCATCTAGGATAGAAAACATGGACTTTTTCAAATATTCCATCTGTTTTTCCCAACGGTTCCATTTGATGAAAACAATCTTCTCTTTCTTCTTCAGTCATTGTTGATCTCTCTAGAGATTTAGTTGGTGAATTAAATTTTGGAAAATCCTTTGGAGCCATGTGAAAAAAAAATAATACTCTTCTTTTTCCTCTTTATCACAAATTTTAAATCACCAAAAATATATCTTCCAATCAAAATCTATGCCAATTGTAAATTATGCACCTTACAAACCCTAATTAGGAAAATGTTTGGATGGTTGACAATTGTCCAAATATATTAGTGAAATTTGATCTCTTCTGAGTATAAAATTTTGGACCATAGAAATATGATATGACTTCCTAAAATCCTAAAAATTTCAGTTCGAAAATCCACTAAACAAAAGTTATAGCAAAAATTCCAAAATGACTTATTTAAGACTAATTTCAGAATTAGTAAGAAACCCCAACTTCCATAAGATATATATCATAAATTATAATGAGTAAAAATATAAAAAAAAAAATTACATATAATTTTTGGCATATTTACAGGAAGAATGTGCTTGTCATTGATGGCAAGAAAAACAACGAACCAAATCTCAAGAGCATAGAAGATGAGAAATCTCAGAAGAGATAGTGGTTTCTAGAAGTATAGACGAGGTCCAAGAGACAGACTCGCAGGAGGATAAAAGGTCGAGACTTGTGAACACTTAGAAAGCCTTCTAAAGTTGGAGAGATCGTAAGCTTAGGAGGAAGAGCGAAAGTGGTCTTTAGATCACCGATCCAGAGGAACAACAATCGTCAAATTGAATTAATGAAGGATAGGATAAGTGGGGCAAAATGATTGAGAATTTGATCATCCAAATTTCCATCATCCATCGGATTGATTCAAGTGGAAGGACAACATAAGAAAGGGCTAAGATCTGAGATCTCGATCACCCGAATTTTTGTCGGTCGTTGGATCAAAATAAGTGGAAGGACAAGATAAGTTATAAGGTGCGCTAATCTCAGCAATCGATAATCA
>SNQJ01S0101758.1:37484-55249 GCA_010110895.2 Picea sitchensis
TCCTCTTCAACTTATAAAAGGAGAGGAGCTCTCATGGAGAAGGGGTTCTTAAGCTTGTTAGCTTTGGTTGGCTTGGAATTATTAGCTTGGTTGGAGTGGCTTTGATATTTGCTTTGTCAAGATAGATTGTGAATATCATCAGATCTATGCTCTCAGAATTCATGGAGTGGAAGTGTGTGGGGAATGAAGGATAGTTGGAAGGGACCTTACGACATCAAGGCCATGGTTGTAAACTCTCTTTCACATTTAATATGATACAATAATATGATTATTTCCTATAAAGCTTGTTGTGTTTTATTGTATGATTCCTTGATCACATACATAGGTTTATATTGAGTTTATTCTATTGCTATCACTTAGGTTGGTTGCGTTCTTTTGCAAGATCATCATTGTATGAGCGTTGGAATGGAGCTAGGATGGTGATGGCGAGAGGAAGCGACATTTAAATAGTATGTCACCCATCCCTCTTTAGTTAGTCAATTCAATATCTAAAACTTAAGGAAAGTGTCATGTTCTGGTGGGTTTTTTTCTAGATCCAGGTGGATCTAGGGAGATCAGTTAGTGTCCGCACCTACCGATTAGTCCGATAACATCTCCCATATTTGTTTTAATGTAAAGATGATGTTTGGCTATATTAATTTGACCCGGTGTTCCAGGACTATCTTCTTTATTGAAGCCTAATATTTCTTTGTTAAGTGAACAAAAAACTTCTTCACAATATTCTTTCAATGCCTTAGGCATTTTCCTACCTTCGGCTAGGTTTGACTCCCAAGTCTTTAGTATAATATCACCTCTGGTTTTCTCTAAAATAGACAACCCAGATGCCATAGCTCTTCCTTCTTTTACTGATGATATAAACGCTTCTTGGAAGGTAGTTCGGGAAACTATAGCCTCTCTCTCTCTTAAAACAATATTACTCAATGCTTCATCCATCACCTGAGAATGATTTTGCATGATTTTTACTTTAGAGAGCAGTCTCTGTTGAGATATTTCTAGTTTCTTTAGAACCTCCAACACTTGATCTTGAAACAATGTTATATCCACAACCATTTTCTCAGTGGAACTGACCTTGTGTTGTAATTGTTTTATCAAATCATCTTGCTAGATAGTCTGTCTTTCGCTCACTTTCATATTCTTATGCATCTCGTCAAGACTAGACTTGAGAAGTTGGATTTCTTGTTTATCACTAGCTCTAGCTTGTTCCAGTCCTTTATTGACTTCTTCTCTGACATTCTTTTCTGCATTCCTTATTTGATTTTGTAACTGACTTATCATCTGATTCCTCTACTTCAATATTTCTTTCAGATTATCAACTGGGAATAGGTTAGCTGTTGCAAAATCTCCCAAAGAGCTAACTACCTCTGTAGCAAAATATTCATCTTCCAAATTTTGTCCATCCAATAATAATCTGTGTTTTTTTACCGTTGCACCCTCTTTCTAGTGCATTTCTTTCTTCACCACAACTTTCCTTTTCTTACTAAAAAATAAATCGGAGGGAGGTATCTCTTCAATAGAGATGTGTGTGATATATCCTATGAGTATTACCTCTTCATTGGGGTTTCCTCTAGTGGACTGTAATGGCGTGACAATATGAATGGGGTTGTCGATTTCTGTGGATAACTGTTTTTTGGTTTCATCTGTAGTGGATTTATCTGGTGAAGATAATGGCCTATATTATCCTTTCTTTATTAATGTCTCTGGTTGATCTTTGGCCTGGTCATCAGATAGCTCTATCGTCGGGATATCTTTTTTCTAAGTCAAGATCTCAGACTTCTTTGAGTTTTCCAAGGATTCTTATTTTCTAGAGCTTCTGAATCTTGGATTTTGGGTCTCTGTCTGCTGTGTAGCAGGAGACATTGGGTTTTCCCCTTGTAATACTTTCAGAATACTACTCCTTCAGTGTTTTTGGAAGTTGTAAAAATCAACCATTTTATTAGGTGATAGGGATCAAACTCGGCTCATAACTTCTTGGTAAGATCTCACCCCTTGGAACACTTCATCCTGAGGGGATTCTTCATGTTCATAATTTTTAAGATTTCAACTAGCCATATGGTTACCTACAACCTTCTGCGGGTCATGCTTCTTAAATTCAATGTTAACCAGTTTTATTTCTTCTAATGCCGCAGTTTCCACTCTAGAGTGGCCAAAATCCAATAAAGAAAATACACCAATCTATAAGGGAAAATATGGCCATACCTTTTTCTACATGGATTTGAGTTCTTTGCTAATCCCACCGAGTACAGTTTGTTGTGCGACCTCATGGCACACCAGTCGGTCTGGTAAAAATTGTTGTAAAGCGTATGGGGGAACATAACAACCGAAAACTTTGATGTAAGAGAAGTGTTCCTAGATATACCAGTTTGCCACTTTATCCAGGTTATCCACAACTGTATCTAAAATTCTAGGAGGTGGGTGACCAAAAATATCAATGTGCATCAACACCGCTACCTAATTACAGATTTTATAAAAGAAATCATTCTCCTTGTATTCCCAGAGTTTTGAATGATAGATATGAATTGGTTTTGTGCTATGTGGAGTCCATCTCCAGCCCATCAGCAGGAAAGGCATCATGAAACAGATGGCATACATAATATAAGATGACATGAAAAATGAAACTGATTTCCGCTTGGATTTCTTCACTTGGTATTCTGTAATTTCACTGGCCAAACTGTCCAACAATATCTTGGCCCAGTCGAAAGAATAACCTTCTTCCACTGTGTGTATAATGGGTACCCATGGTAGAAATAAATGGGTTGTGTTCTCTTTTCCATAAATTTTGCACATCATCATGGCTATATACATGAAATGTGGTTGCAATGATGAGATTGAGTATATGCCGTGAGAATCAACTCTGAACTTTTTGGGGTGTGAGCACTAGTCCTTGATCAAATCTGAAATATTTTTCCCATATCGATCACACTCCTTCTTGCTAAAATTATCTAGAAAAATGGTATTGTAAGTGAAGTTTGATGTTGAAGACAACTTATACATCACCTGTATGTGTTCCGACCGAAATGACCCAACAACTACCTTCTGAGAATTGAAAATAGTTCTAGTTGGGATATCCACACGATTTAGTGCCCATTTAATCATGTCATTGTAAGGTAAAATACTCGGCCTTGTTGCTACCTTATGCATCTCTTCCTGATCAATAGTCTTGTATTTGATAGATAAGTCTTCCTTTTTTTTGTTGCTTGAATCATCAGGGCAGTTTACCATTTCGTACTGTAGGATGTTGAATACATTCATCTAGTTTTTAACTATGTTTATACTTCTGGGTGAAGTATCGGAGATAACCTTTGAACTTTGGCCTGAACCCTCACTAGTCACTTTAGCTTCTTTTCATGGTGGCATGGTAGCAGTTTTAAAAGGAAAAACTACCATTTGTCACAGAAAATGCACAGGACTGAGTATCTCATTAAGAAAGCTCTATGAAAACGAGAATGTAATTCAGAAAATGAAAAATATTCTTTGCCTTAATCTTATCAATATGCATAGACCTTTTCTGACAACGCGTTTAATTCCTTTATTCAAAATATTTGGGCGATAAAGAAAGATCTTATTTGAAATCATTTCCCTAAATTAGCTATTAATGTCATTAATGGTTGATATTTCGTGATCTAGGAAAATCATAGAGATCATTTGAATTTACTTGCATTTCAAACCAACATAAACTTTACAGGAGATAAGACTATTTAAGGTATTAATAAATCAAGTTTTATCCTATTAATTAATTGTGTTTAACCTTAATCCATTTCTGGGTTTGGAGTCCCAAACGATCTTATTTCATTTCAAGTTATGATCCTCGAATCACGAGATCATGATTTGATCAATTAATATTAATCGAGTTTAACCTTTTAATTAATCGTGATTAATGAAGGGTTTCACGACTTCAGGTATCGAGATTTCAAGTTGTCATTCAAGCCAGGATTCCTAAAATGAAAAACTGAGATATGATTTAATTATCGTTAATCATTAATAATTGTTTAATTAACCCGGTTTAATTTAAGCTAGTTTTGCAATTTCATATATCGGGACTTTGGTGGTCGCTCAAGGTAGTATCCCCGAATCATGAAGTCGCAATGTGATTAATTAGTACTAATCAATTTTACCGTCTTAATTAACATGGCTTAAAAATTATCATAGTCTTGTGATTTCACATGTCAGGACATTGAGACTCTTTATATGTTGGATTGTTAGGTCTGTGAAACCCTGAAACCCAATATTTTGAAGATTGTTTTTAGCAATTTGACCCTTTAACTAGTGGGTAGCTTCATAACTTTTAAGAAATTAGGATCATTGTATCAAACGGAATACCTCATCAATGGTGATATCCAAGTGTGCTTTTATCTTTATTTAACGAGAATTAAACATATTTAAGTCTAAATCTTAGAAAAAATAAATGTTTCAACACAAGGGAAAAGGCCTAAATAGTCGAATTCACGATGTTTGTTGGATCGTGTTAAACCTTTTTAGGTTAAATAATGACCACTAGATGAATTCAAATTTACTCGAGTATTATGCTTCGGGGAATCTCACTTCAGGGGAATTGAGAAGTGGAGAAATCGAATTACCCGACGTCCTGAATGCCAAACTCTCGAAATGGACATGAGTCATCCAATCTGAAGAAAACTTTGGGTGCATTCTCAACCATTGAATATTATGGACATGCATCTTTTATTCAGAAATTTGTAAAGAGGTTGGAATTCGTGAAGGACTAAGTCCCAAAGTCCTGAATGTCGAAGTCTCGAAGTGGACATGAGTCATTCGATTTGAAAAACACTTCGGGTGCATTCTCAACCATTGAAGATTATGGACACACGTCTTTTATTTGAGATATTTGTAAAGAGGGTGGAAGTCGCAAGGGACAGATTCCCGAAGTACTGACAATCGTCCATCTCATTGGGAGATTAAAACTTGACCATTTATTTCGATAAGTGATCAAGAACTCACTTGGCCTAGCATCTGGTCATCACTAGTGGTCATATGGAATATGAGAAATAAAGGTAAAAGATAATACATCGCTTAAGTTGATAAGCCCGTGGTTTTGCATTATCGGTCATATGAAAATGGTTTGAAGGAATCACCTCTACAGAACATAGTTTCTACAATATTTGCAGAGATATGGAACTAAGTTAAATGAAATCAATCCATATCTATGATCGTTTAATGAAAATAATTTTCATTAAATTGAAAGGGCTTCTCGATAATGTTTGGATAGAGAAAAACAAACAAGATTATTTTTAAATTAAGAGGTGTGATGTTCCAAACAAATGGACTCGATGTTTGATAGCTCACACTAGTTGGAAGAATATATAAACAAGAAAAAGCGATGAGAAGAATGTGTCTGCAAATCAGATAAGAAGATCAAAACAAAAGAAAAGTTCAAGAAGAAGAATTGTTGGTCCTAATGGGCTTGTCAATGTCTTACTGAAGATAAAGAAAAGAAGAAGACAAAGCAACAATTATGCAATCTAGTATTTGATATAGAAGACCTTTATTGGACTGCAGTAGATTCATTGAAGATTAAATGACAAAATCCAAAGAGAAAAAGATGAAGTTTGACTGTAGATAACCAGAAGACCATACAAGCATAGGTTGCAATAGACAAGTAGAAAGTACATCAGTTAATGATTCTAAGAAGACTTGAAGAATTGATATTATCTTTGTGTGTTTATGAACACCTTGAACAGAGTACAGTAAAAGAGTTATAAGTGTTATAACTTTCATAAAGGGAGGAAGGGTGGAGAAAGGGAAAACAAGTCGAAGTTAAAAAAGTCAAATATAATAAAACTTGTGTTAATGGATGCCTGAATCAAATTCAATGAAGAGAAAAAGATATTGAATTGCGTTATGAAATTAAGGGTGGTTGCGTGGTGCAAGGTCAGGTTGGATCTTGCAGGGGAGTAGGTGATTTCTTGTCAGTTGTAGCTGACTAAATAGGGGGTTGTAGCCTCCTTCCAGTTGTAGCTAGTAAATAGGGTGTCAAAGCATCCTTTTAGTGGTATTTGATAAACTAGGGGGTCATAGCCTCCTTCCGATTGTAGCTGGTAAATAGGGTGTCGAAGAATCCTTTCAGTGGTAAATGATAAACTAGGGGGTCATAGCCTCCTTCCAGTTGTAGCTGGTAAATGGGGTGTGGAAGAATCCCTTTAGTCGTAGATGAAGAAACTTGGGGACAATCTATCCATCAAGTTGTAGCTTGTAAAATAGTTTTGTAAAAGAACAATTTATTAATGAGAAAACAATTAGTGGTTTTCCCTGTTGGATTCCACGATAAAATCTTAAGGGTTTTTTGTTCATCATATATTTCTTGATTGAATAATTAATGTGTGTGCTTAATAATGATAGAAATTAATAAGAAAAAGTAGGCAATACTGATTCACCCCCCCTGCTCTCATTATTGTTGGATATTCCATCACCACCATATCAATATGACCTCTTTGTCTCTGTCCCACTGGTCCTAGGACCTTAATCCATAAAGAGTAATATTATAGCAATTTGTTTCACAAACATAGATCCTTGAACAATTTCTACATTTCCACAATTCTTGTAGGTATTTTCCTTAGACTAAGTTACAAGACAAAATATTAATATATCTTTGGCCACTCATCCTAAGATATTGTTGTTGTGAAGGATTCCATGCCATTACTATATTCACTTAATAAACCAAGGATGGACATTTCTCATACCATGCTTTCTCGTGCTCATTCTCAATTCCAATTCAAAATTCACTATCATTAAACTCCATTTTCTAATGTATGCATGAGTTTTCCATTATTCAATGAATTCATACAAATTTTTGAATGTAACTAAGAGAGGAAACCCATTATTATAACCAAAATATATTATTTTGTAGTGAACATTGGAGTCTAATGCATGAGACATAAATAATAAAAAAATGGGTTGACAATTGAACTCTTGGGTTGGTGACATGAATTGTCACTCCACTTAAGAGAAATATTGAAATATAATTAGTCATGTTTAGGAAAAGGAAGGGTGACCCCATGGAGGAGGCTCACCTAGATGAGTGGGCGTATGACATGTACGACCCCCAAATTCCTAGAAATAGCTTGTACGACCTCTAAAGAGGATTCAACTACTTTCTAGATAATGTAAAAATTCTACAAGTAACAATCGAATATTTGAAAAACAAGAATATGACATGTGGCATCCATGGAAAGAAACAATGACATTTTTAGCTTCTCTAATAGTCAATAAACAAGAAAAAACAGAATTGTAAACTCTCTACAATAGTGCAACAATGATATCATTTAAGACATTGATCATGAATCTCAAAAATAATCCAATGGTATTCATTCCAAATATATTGGGATTCTATAATGTCCAAGAGGAATGAAAAAAAGAATAAAAACTTAGATCATCTACATAAATGAGTCTTTACACTATAAAAATTACTAGGAAAACATTAGAATACATATTGGATTCATTTTAAACTCATATATAGAAAAATAACACAACATATAGAGAGATGCATCATGTAAGAACTCAATGTTTTCCTTGGAAATAAAAATGAGAAAACCAATATTCAATTGGCTTCAACTAGCCTCTTTATTTCTTGGAAAAGTATAGGTTATAATACCCTCAATCTATTTGGTCCATTCTCAATCTTCAAATGGGAATTTGGGTATAAATTCATCTCAATCTTATCTAAAGAACTCATATTTCTTTGAGGTGAAAGAGTCAAAGGGAGAATAGCTTAGTTGGGGGGATATTTGGAAGGACAGGTATCCCCAACTAATCCATAAATGGTAGGACTATGGCATGTCCATTTCATCAACACAAATCTATGCAGAAATAAACAATGCTCTCTGCTACTAATCACTAACATGCATAAAAATAATGGTTCTATTTCATATTTGGTTCAATAATCGGCCACTTGATTTAGTATACATACCTATTTTCAACAAAGACTCTCCAAATCTATTCTCATGATGCAAGTTCTCTCCAAGCATCGAATGGAAGGTATGTGGCAACATTGTAGCTATCATTCTAGTGATCAAATAATTGGATAATGGGTGAATACAACAATGATGTAGTCTATAGTTTTGGAACTAATTGAAATGATGTATACTCATACAAATCCACCAAAAAAATAATAAACACCCAGCAAGAATAAATTACAATATTGGTTGTAGAATGTGGTTAAACAGTGAACTGACAATACACTGAACCAATTCCAACACTCAAGCAATAAATAAAATTAGTGAACAGAGCTAGGATTACAATGTAGATTCGTTATAGTTCTTGTGTTTTACATAGAATTAAAGAATATATTAGAAGAAAAAATACATCAAGTAACACCATGAGACAACCTTACAAATTGTTTTTACATAGAGAAATCCAAATGTGAAAACCGGTTCTAGGATATTTTCATTAAGAGGAATTGATTAAAAAAAAGGGTGAGCTACACATAGAAAACCATATGAATTTTTACTCACTAGCATAAAAAATTTTACAATTGGATTGAACTCAATTGCATTCTTTTCTTTTTACAATTGGATTGAACTCAATTGCATTCTTTTCTCATGCTTGGCTAGGAACAATGTCTCCCATCTCCTACAATCTTTAAACTGACTTCTTATTACAACTCTCCCATCTAGAAATTCCCTTCTTCATTCCATATTACTCTATGATGTATTATCTTCCATTAAATGTCATTCTTCTCCAAAACCTTCATTTTTAATGGGTTTCCTTGGAAGGACAACCAACACAATGCTTTGTTTCAATTTCCAAATGATTTTTTGGACATTTCCTCAATTTTCCAAAAAAAAAATCAAATGTTTATTACAAAGTTTACAAAGAGATTTTGACGAGGATACAATTCATATCAAACCTACCCATTTGTAATATTTTGATCCCCAAGAGGTTCAAGTCCCTTCAGTATTACTCTTCGTTTCCTTCAAGCACCCTTAGGAAAATCTCAAAGAAAGGGTGCCTCCACTGCAAGTTGCAATATAAAATTTGAATAAAAGTTACCCTTTTCATAAGCATGTTATCCATCTCATGGATAGATATGACATTTTCTACTACAATAAGTCATTGGAAAACCATTTCTCCTTGGGATGCAAGTGCCAACAACTCCTCTTTCCCCTTGACCTTGACTCTCCAAGATTTCTTCTTGGTTGTTCAATTCTTGGGATGGAATTTCGAGTGAAGCCTCCAATATTTGGCCTCCCAGTGTCCATTCAATTTATAGTAATTGAAATAGTTCCTACATGGATATTTGGATGATAATAATTGCTAGCCTTATGACCCATTTTATTGTAACCAAAATAAACTAAAGATATTATGCCATATATTTTTGGTTTTTTATGATGCTTCCCATCTTGGTTTCTTGCTCCCCCAAGAGTTGGAGAAGATTTGGATGGTAGAATTATATCTTTTACCCCCTCTTCCAAGCCTCTACAAGCATATTTGAGTGGCTTCTTGCAAACTCATTTTTCAGTTTTATTTTCCTCTGTGAGAATGGCTTATTTTCTAGTCCATATTTCATTGACAAAGGTGGTTTGATATGAACTTATGTTGCCTTATTTTCCACTGAATACTAGGCCATAATGCTTGTGTCTTTGTTGAGCTACAATGGGGATCAGAATCCCTTAGACTTTCTTGCTTATCCCTTAGAAATCATAGACCATTTTCCTCATGGGATTGGCACCAATGCCTCTAGTGTGATTTTCAAATTATGATCTAGATTGGATCATTATATAATTTTGCATATATCTCAATACTTTCTAGGTGGAAAATTTTGGAGGAATCAACTTGCAGCGCCATTTTAGTGACAGATCCCAATTTGTAAAATTGGGGTTAAAAACTGTATAAAATCTTCTTGATCCATTTTGAGGAATCAAATGACATTTTATTTGGTCCAAAATGTTATTTAGTAGAATATACCTTATTCCAAACATTGATACCCTTCCAACGGTTTGTGAATCACCTCAATCGAAGTTCATATGTGAAAGTTATGCCTCCCACAAGTTGACCTAGCATGTCGAACAACATGGTATGAGTGGATGCCATGTCATCACTCACTACTCAAACATACAGGGATAGCCATTTTGGACTTCCAAGAAGATTCTAGAAGGTACAAAATTTATCACTAATTGAGGGTTGATGAAGTCAAAACCCTAACCCTAGAAAACTATCAAGTCATGTTAAATATCAGGATGCTAGGAGGAGAAGGGGTTCCATTATTTAGTATTTTACTTGTTCCATAGATGATAAAAACATATAGGAGTGGTATTTTGAGAGCATAACAGAGGAGGAGGAATATTTTGTAGCAACATTTCATGCCATAGTGTCCTAGGAAACTCCACAATGAGTTCCCATTCCTTTGTATTTGCATTTTGATAACTGAATAAAAGAGAGAAGAGAATAGGCCCACTTTCGAGCTGGGTTTTCTCCTACATTGGGTTTCCTAGGGTAAATATTATATTTATTTGTGTGGATTGTGTTATTTCATTTGCATGTTATTTTATTTCATATTTCAGTTATTTTCTATAAAAATAGAGCAATAAGATAGAGATAACAAATGTGAGATATAAGGAAATAAACCTGCATAATAAGTATTTTAGCATATTATAATATCTATTCAGACGAACTATTATAGTGTAATATCCATGGCAATTTATAAATCATATTGGTATCATAGAATTTTTCTTTAGGGTATTTGTGGAAAGTTGCACGGTCCAAAAATTATATTAAGAAGAAAGTCACAAAAACCTAGCCATGGTGGATGATTCTATTGAAAACAACCCTCGAGATCCATAAAAAAGAGAGATTTGTGAGGATGGAAGAGAAAGTCATTGATATCTCTCACAATATGACCCTCCTTATGGCATCTTTATCAAATAATCTTGGATTGTTAAAGGATGTTGGAGTCTCTAAATCAATTATCATATCAGAGGGGAAACCGAGAGATAATGAATACCCATAAAAGGAGTCAAGGAAAGATATTGATAAAGAGTATCCAAGTACTAGTTCCATTATCCCTTCACCATATTTATTTAAAAATGGAAGTGAAAGTAGATATCATGCCATACAAAGGTGATATATATGCATTCAATTTGAATCATTGGTTGCAACAATTAGAGGTCTATTTTGTTGTTCACAATATAGATGAGGAGGAAAATATTTCATTTTCCTAACTGAAATTAGAGGGCCGTGCATTACCCTAGTGGGAAGGACACATGTATACACTTAGGTTGGAGGGTGATGCACTAGTAACTAAGTGGGAGGATTTCAAAACCCTCATTAAGTATCAATTCAATATTATCGGATATGTAGAGGACCAATGGATCCATTGGCATTATTTCAAGAAAAGGAAAGGAAAAAGTGTTGAGGAGTACACCACTGAATTTATAAACATGGTTATCATGTTGGTTATCTCTCCCAAGAACCCAAGTGTACTCCTCAATTATTTGGGGGTCTACACATTCATTTGTGAAAGTAAGTGATTCTCTTAAATCCCAAGATATTTGATGAGGTCTATGTGCAAGCACAATATCTGGAAAATATAGGCCACAAGAAAGGACAGACAAGTGGTTCCAAATAGAAAGAGCACCAAAACACTTCCAAGAATAGAAAGAAGAAGTGGAAAGGGAAAGAAGAGAAGATGACAACCATTGCACATCAATGAAAGGATCCAAATAACAAATGTAACCATTTCAATATCAATGATCACACTGAAGAAAAGTGTTGGAAACTACGTACAGAGATGAAACCTAAGAACTGTAACAAGGATGCTAAGAAGAAGAAATTTCTAGCCATGGATTAAAGAAATCAGGTAGAGATTAGCTAATATGTGGATGAGAATATTTCATACACTTAAGTGCAGAAGGAGGTGAATCTGAGTAGCCTTCATCACAAGGAGATGAAAAAACTCTTTCAAATCAAGATCTAAGTAGAGTAGACTGAGGTAGATGCTCTATTTTATATAGGACAATCTCATAGCAGTTTATCTATTCAACAAGATTGAGTTGGTTTTTCTTGAGCAAGAGATGGAGATGAAAAAACTCTTTCATATCAATATCCAAGTCAAGTAGACTAAGGTAGATGCTCTGTTTTATTTCAATTCATAGGAAAATATCATAGCAGATGATCTAGTCAACAAGCTTGAGTTGTTGTTTCTTGATCATCCTAACCCATATCCATTAGGGTGGGTAAACAAGGATGCATAAATCAAGGTCATGAAATAGTGTAATATTAAATTTGTTGCAAGTGCAAATTTTATTAATGAAGTGTAGTGAGATGTAGTACCCCTTGACGTGTGTGGTGCAGTGTTTGAAATCCCTTAAATGTATATGAGGGATGCAATCTTCATGTTGAGAGAATACTGGTACCTCCTGATCAAGGATGGGAAGTCCTCTATCATCAATGCACACAAAGGTAAATCAAATATATCACTAGTAAGTTCCAACCAAGCCAAAAACTCTATTAGTTCTAGTAAGAAATATATGTTTCTTTTCTTAAGTGAGAATCATCTAGTAGATGAATCGGTAAGGGTAAAGACATCCTTGGAGGGGTGTACTAAGGAGAAAAAAACAACAGTTGGAGTAGTTATTACAAGGATATAGATGATTCTTCGAGGATCCTGAAGGGATAACACCTAAGAGGAAAGTGGATCATGAGATACAGTTGTTTCTTGACTCCCCATTACCCAATATTGGGATATATAGATAGTTTGTTCCATAAGCAGATGAAGTGAAGAAACAGTTGCAACAACTACTGGAGAAAGGAGTAATTCGACTAAGCACCTCACATTATGGGTCACATATCATAATCATACCAAAGAAGGATGGGACTTAGATACTGTGTATTGATTACAGATATTTGAACACAATTAAACTCAAGAATCAATACCCTCTACCTGGGATCGATGATTTGTTAGACCAATTCCAACATGCCAAGTACTTCACCAAGTTGGATCTCAAATCATGATACCACCATGTATGTGTCAAAGATGAATACACATGGAAGTCTACCTTCAAGACAAGGAAAGGTTTGTATGAATGGTTGGTCATGCCATTTGGTTTATGTAATGCACTAGCTACATTTATGAGACTAATGAATTATGTATTATGATCGTATTTAGATTAATTTGTTATATTATATTTGGATGATACATTGGTTTATATCTCTACTTCAGAGGAGCACATTTCACATCTCATGCAGGTGTTAGAGATTCTGAAAAATCTCTAGTTGTTGGCTAACCTATGGAAATGTGAGTATTCTCAATAGTCATTAGTGTACTCGGGGTATATGATCGGTGGAGGGAAGTGTTGGACAACTGAGATGGGTGGGGTGAATCAGTTGTTACCATGCTTAAACAATTATGCTTCTTTTAAATTATTTACAAGACACTCAATGATGATCACAATAATGCAAGTAAATAAGCATTGGGGCATTCAACATCAGTCACATATATGAGATACACAGAGACGGATATTCCCCGAGGAAACCCATAAAGAGTAAAAAACTCTTCTTCTTTATATGATAAGTATTATTTGCATTCTTTACATTATCATACATATGAGCACCAACTCATTGTGAGCCTACAACCTCTAATTTTTCAAGCTACAACTTAAGAGCACTAACTCTTTGTTTTCTCTAGCACCCACTAGAAGGAAGCACCAACTCCCTGGTTTCTCTAGCACCAACTAGAAGGAAGCACCAACTCCCTGGTTTCTCTAGCACCAACTAGAAGAAATCACCAACTCCCTGGTTTCTCTAGCACCAACTAGAAGGAAGCTACAACTCCCTATGTTCAAGCACCCACTTAAACCCTTGAGGACACCATTCCTCCCTAGCACCTCCCTACCACCCTGGTTTATGAATATGAATTAATGAAACTTATTACAGTGATATAGTGTTTAACAAAAACTTACCAGTCTCATCACTGCTCTGCAAGATTTCACTGCTTTGTCTTCCTGCATGCATCCATTGCATTCTCTGTTCTGTTGCCTTTTGTGCTCTATGTGCCATTCCCATTCAATGCACCTTTTGTCTTCTCTCCATTTTATCTACTGTACTCCACCTCCTTCTTCACACATGCATCACTCCCAATAGGAACAACAACATCTCTTCTTTTTTCCACATTCTTATATACCCAGTGCATCTTGTGCATTCTCTTTATGCAATTGTTCTGCATCCTCTGCATGTTGAGTGCTCTTCCTTTTCATCATGGAAACACTTCAGCTTCTCTGTTTGTTAAGCCCATATGTCCATCATCACTAGGTTTCATGATCAAATTCCTTTGTATCACTAGCAGTTGAGATTCTTCATCTTCTGTTTCACTTGACCTCAACCTCACTGTCGCAGTTAACGGCTTCAACGCTCTTCTAGCTATCAATAGCCTCCATGAACAATCTTTTCTCCTACTGGTAGATTCTTTGTGACCCTTCAGTTCCTTTGGAAATCGCACAGAAGTCTCTTCGAGTCCTCTGGCAGAAACCATCAGTGTTTTCTAGTAGTTACACTGAGAAGTGCTACAATAGCCCTTCGATCTTCTTCAGTTTCATCTACAACATCGTATTAACTTCTCTAAATCTTGCGTTCATTTCGACATTCCACTCTTCGGCATTTTCAGGATCACCGTGGTGGAGGATTTTAGTACTCTCCACTTCCCAACCCCCAAAAATCCAAAAAGGATCTTGTCTTCACTAACTCCTTCCCCCATCTTCCGCTGATGTGACCAATGGCTGTGACCTCAGCCTTAGTCGAAACTGCATTTCGCAATTTCACGTTTCGGCATTTCAGAATTTCAGAACTCTTGGTGGTGAAGTGTTTCAACACTTCAACTCCTGGTATACGAAACTCTGAAATGGAGTCTGATCAATGGTCCGGTACTCCAGCGTTTTTCATTTTGGAGAATTGGCATTTCGGTATATTTGTGGTGAAATACCTTGACATCTCCAACTCCCGGTATCCGAACCTCCTGTATGTGGTCTGTCACATTTCGCGACTTCGGGTTTCACGATTTCGGGACTCCTTTGACGAAGAGTCTTCACTCTTGACTCCTCCTACTCCTGATATCTAAAAATCTGGTATGGATTCTTTATCATTTAACGACTTCGGGTTTCACAAATTCAGGACTCTTTATGATGAGAGTCTTTTTCATTTCCATCTCCCGATATCCAAAATCCCGGTATCCAATACTTTGAAATGGAGTCGGATCAATGGTCCATGATCTCCTCGAACCAATGGCTCATATCATTTCACCATTTCACATTTTGCAATTTCGGCACTCCTGTTGATGAGAGTCTTTGACATCTCCATCTCCCTGTAACCAAAATATCGGTATTCAATACTCCGAGTGGTGCACCTATTTCAGGTTTTCAAGATTTGGGATTTCGGCACTTCAGGACTCCTGATGACGAGAGTCTCTGACATCTCTATCTCCCAATAACTGAAATATTGGTATCCAACACTCCAAGCGATGCACCTATTTCAGGTTTTCACATTTCATCACTTCGGGACTCCTGTTGAGGAGAGTCTCTGACATCTCCATCTCCCGGTAGCTGAAATCCCAGTATTCAATACTTCGGGTGGTGCTCCTGTTTCGCGATTTTGGGGTTTCGCATTTCACGACTCCAGGACTCCTGTGTTGGAGAGTCTCGACTCTTGACTTCTCCATCTCCCGGTAACCAAAACTCTGAAATGGAGTCTTCGTTGAGGTGCCTGTTTTGGATTTTTCGGGGTTTCGCATGCCACCTTGCTCATTAAAGAGCGTGCAGGTTCTCCTGGATCCAACATCGATCGGACCTCTGGCTCATATCTACCATTCATTGGGAAATATCAATGAGATCCATCGCTGCATACTCTGATCTTGTTGAGCTTGCTCTGCAACATCTTCCCAAAATACTTCTGGTGCTCACTTGGCACATCCTTCCTGTACACAAGCCATCATCACTGTTTTCCATCAATGACAAGCATACTCTGCCTATAAAACATGCCAACAATCTCCCCCTTTGGCATTGATGGCAACAAAGGCACCCTGACCTGTTCTTTTCTCCCCCTTTGACATCAATGTCAAAGAAAACACACTCCCCCTGAGTTTTTGCAGTATTTTTAGGAGGTTTCATATATGCAGTCAATACAAGACTCCCCCTAACAGGATGGACTCTCTTAGGTGTGAAACGGGATGACACCTAGCTTTTGTCAGAGATATTTAAAAGGGGTATTAGCTAGGCATTTAGTAAAGATGTCTGTTATTTGTTCTGTGGTTGGAATGTACTGAACCTGAACAACCTGATTGGTGACTTTCTCTCTCAGAAAATAGTATTTTATGGGAATATTCTTGGCCTTGGTGTGGAATACAGGATTCTTAGACACACTGATGACACTAGTGTTATCACAATGAATTGGGATCGGTGTAGCGTATTTTACCTCCAAGTCTGCAAGTGTCTAAATGATCCATAATACCTGAGTGCAATAGGTAGCAGCAACAATGTACTCTGCCTCTATGATTGATAAACAAATGGAACCTTGCTTTTTACTAAGACATGCTACTAATGAGTCACCCAGGAAGAATGCTCCTCCACTGGTGCTTTTTCTCTCATCAAGACAGTTTGCCCAATCTGCATCTGAATAAGAAGATAACTGAAAATTCTGATTTCTGGGATACCACAAACCATAAGTCATTGTTTCTTTCAAATACCTAAATATCCTTTTGACAGCTAGTAAATGACTCTGTTTAGGTGCAGACTGATATCTTCCAACCATTCCTACAACATGTATTATGTTTGGGTGAGATGTTGTGATGTACAACAGGCTACCTATCATTGACCTATATGAACGTTGATCAACATCAGGTGAGTCATCATCCTTGCTTAATTTGCAGCCAATAACCATAGGTGTTCCCACAGGTTTAGAATCTTCCATTTGAAACCTTTTCAACATTTCTCTTAGATATTTTTCTTGAGAAATTAACATCCCTTCAAACCTCTGAGTAATTTGCAGAGCAAGAAAAAATGATAGTTCTCCTATCATGGACATTTCAAACTCAGATTCCATGGCAGAAGGAAACCATTGTACCAATGGATCCTTATTACATTCGAAGATGATGTCATCCACATAGACCAATACGATGAGAAAATTATTATCCTATGTTTTAATATACATATTGTTGTCAGATGTTCCTCTCTTGAACCCTTTGTCTTTAAGATACGTATCCAGTATGTGATACCAGGCTCAATGGGCTTTTTTTAACCCATATAAAGCTTTATTCAGCTTGCATACTAAGTCAGGGTTATCAGACAGTTTGAAACCCTCTGGTTGTTCCATATAGACTTCTTCACTTAAATCTCCATTTAGAAAAGCTAACTTGGCATCCATTTGATAGACTTTAAACCTTTTATGACAAGCATAGGCAAGAAACATTTTGATAGCTTCTAATCTTGCTACGGGCACAAATGTTTCATCAAAATTAAGTCCTTCTATCTGAGCATATCCTTTACAGACTAACCTTGCTTTGTTTTTGACAACTTGTCCTTGCTCATTCATATTATTCTTAAAGATCCATTTGGAGCCAATGACATTTTTACATTCAGGTCTATGAACCATCTGCCACGTATTGTTTTTCTCAATCTGATCAAGTTCATCATTCATTGCTTTAACCCAATGGTCATCTTTGCTGGCTTCATTGAAATTCTTAGGTTCTAGCATGGATATGAAAGCTATATGAGATTGTTCGGTGGTTTTGATTAGCTTTCTCCTGGTTTGTACACCTTTGTCTTTTTCTCCAA
>SNQJ01S0101758.1:55259-85493 GCA_010110895.2 Picea sitchensis
ATATGAGATACACAAAGAAAGATATTCCTCGAGGAAACCCATAAAGGATAAAAACCTCTTCTTCTTTATATGATAAGTATTATTTACATTCTTTACATTATCATACGTATGAGCACCAACTCATTGTGAGGCTACAACCTCTGTTTTTGCAAGATGCAACTTGTTGAGAGTACCAACTCTCTGTTTTATCTAGCACCCACTAGAAGGAAGCACCAACTCCCTGGTTTCTCTAGCACCAACTAGAAGGAAGCATCAACTAGAAGGAAGATACAACTCCCTGTGTTCAAGAACCCACTTAAACCTTTGAGGACACCAGTCCTCCCTAGCACCTCCCTACCACCTTGGTTTATGAATATGAATTACTGAAACTTATTACAGTGATATAGTGTTCAACAATAGCTTACCAATCTCATCACTGTTCTGCAAGATTTTGCTGCTCTGTCTTCCTCACTGTCTTCCTACATGCATCCATTGCATTTTATGTTCTACTACCTTTTGTGCTCTATGCGCCATTCCCATTCGATGCACATTTTGTCTTCTCTCCATTTCAGCTACTGCACTCCACCTCCTTCTTCACACATGCATCACTCCCAACAGGAACAACAACATCTCTTCTTTTTTCCACATTCTTATATACCCAGTGCATCTTGTGCATCCTCTGTATGCAATTGTTCTGCATCCTCTACATGTCAAGTGCTCTGCCTGTTCATCATGGAAACTCTTCATCTTCTCTGTTTGTTGAGCCCATCTATCCATCATCACTGGGTGTCATGATTAAATTCCTTCGTATCACCAGTAGTTGAGATTCTTCATCTTCTGTTCCCCTCGACCTCAACCTCACTTTCACAGTTAACGACTTCAATTCTCTTCCAGCTATCAATAGCCTCCACGAATAGTATTTTATCCTACTGGTAGATTCATTGTGACCCTTCAGTTCCTCTAGAAATCACACAAAAGTATCTTTGAGTCCTCTGGTAGAAACCATAAGTGGTTTCTAGCAGTTACACTGAGAAGTGCTACAATATCCCTTCGATCTTCTTCAGTTCCATCTGCAACGTTGGATTAACTTCTCTAAATCTTGCGTTCATTTCGACATTCCACTCTTCGGCATTTTTGGGATCACTGTGGTGGAGGATTTTAGTACTCTCCATTTCCCAACCCCCGAAACTTTGAAAAGGAGCTTGTCTTCACTAACTCCTTCCCCCATCTTCTGTCGATGTGACCAACGATTGTGACCTCAGCCTTAGTTGAAACTACATTTTGCAATTTCCCGTTTCAGCATTTTGGCATTTCAACACTCTTGGTGGTGAAGTGTTTCGACACTTGAACTCTCGGTATATGGAAATCTGAAATGGAGTTGGATCAATGGTTCGGTACTCCAGTGTTTTTCATTTCGATGAATCAACATTTCAGTATATCTGTGGTGAAAGACCTTGACATCTCCAACTCCCGGTATCCGAACCTACGGTATGTGGTCTGTGACATTTTGCGACTTCAGGTTTCGTGATTTTGGGACTCCTGTGATGAAGAGTCTTCACTCTTGACTCCTCCTACTTCCGGTATCCAAAACTCCAGTATGGATTCTTTATCATTTCATGACTTCGGGTTTCACAACTTCGGGACTCTTTATGATGAGAGTCTTTGTCATTTCCATCTCCCGATATCCGAAATCTTGGTATCCAATACTTCGAAATGGAGTCGGATCAATGGTCCACGATCTCCTCGAACCAATGGCTCAGATCATTTCACCATTTAAAATTTTTCAATTTCATCACTCCTGTTGATGAGAGTCTCTGACATCTCCATCTCCCAGTAACCGAAATCCCGGTATTCAATACTCCGAGTGGTGCACCTATTTCAGGTTTTTGAGATTTCGGATTTCGACACTTTGGGACTCCTGATGATGAGAGTCTTTGACATCTCCATCTCCCGATAACCGAAATCCTGGTATCCAACACTCCAAGTGATGCGCCTGTTTCAGGATTTTGCATTTCGGCACTTCGAAACTTCTGTTGAGGAGAGTCTCTGACATCTCCATCCCTTGGTAGACGAAATCCTGGTATTCAATACTTCGAGTGGTGGGCCTGTTTCATGATTTTAGGGTTTCTCATTTCGTGACTCTAGGACTCCTGTGTTGGAGAGTCTCGACTCTTCACTTCTCCATCTCTCGGTAACCAAAAATCTAAAATGGAGTCTTCGTTTAGGTGCCTGTTTTGGATTTTTCGGGGTTTTGCATGTCACCTTGCTTGTTAAACAGTGTGTAGGTTCTCCTAGATCCAATGTTGGTTGAACCTCTGGCTCGGATCTGATGTTCATCGATAAATCTCAATGAGATCCATCATTGCATACTCTGATCTTGTTGATATTTCTCTACAACGTCTTCCCAAAAGACTTATGGTGCCCGCCTAGCACATCCTTCCTGTACACAAGCCATCATCGATGTTTTACTTGCCATCAATGACAAGCATACTCTGCCTGTAAAACATGCCAACAGGAAGCTCATGATAGATCTCGCAAAGATGGAGGCCATCATAAAAGTTCTAGTTCCTACTAATTTCATTTAAGTTAGGAGATTTTTTAGATAGCACAATATCTATCGAATTTCATAGCATATTTTTCAGCGGTAGTTGCACCACTCCACACCATAACATCCAATGGTAAGAGTTTCCAGTGGGGAAAGAATAAACATAAATATTTCAACGAGATGAAATGAAATATCATTCAAGAACCAACTCTTGCATTGCCTAACTTTTATAAGCCCTTCAAAGTGAACATAGATGAAAGTAGGTGTGTTATGGGAGCAGTTTTAATGCAAGGAGGTAGGCTACTATGCTTTCATTCTAAAATGTTTCATGGGGTAGTGTTGAATTACCTTGCCTATGATAAGTAACTTTATTCCCTTGTTCAAGATGTTAAGAAGTGGAAGAACTATCTGATGGCAAAGGAAACCATTATCCACATAGATCACTAACCATTGTAGTATTTACAGGCCCAGAGTAAGCTTCAACAAACCAAACATTACAAGTGGATGGGGTTTTTGAAACAATTTCATTTGGTCATAAAATATAATAAGGGAATCACTAATAAATTGGAAGACATGATTTCAAGGCCACACACATCCAATATTACAACTTTGGAAACTCTTATGAACATGGATCATTTTACTAATGATGTATACAAAGAGGCATACACAAAATATGAGGACTACAAGGAGGTGCTTTAGTAGCTACAGGGCCAAATTCGTGTAGAAGAAGGTGAAAGTAAGGCTAACTATCATCTCCAGAATAGGTTACTCTATAAGATAAACCAACTATGTGTTGCTAAAGGTACACTAGTACATTTGGGTCATGTTTCGATGGCGTGTTTGTATCAATTGCCACATTATATTTTCAGGAGAACGACAAACATCAGACCCCTTCAAATGTCGTTTGACATGAATTTGTTATACCGATGACACATATATCGTCCCTTGTGTGAATTTTCTAGCAGACACATGTCATCTCTACTTTCATTGTCCAAGCCCACTATGGACGTCGCAACCACGACACTGGAATATCTCACCTGCGATTGCACAGGGGACATTGTAAGACCGATGAGGGGCCTACATATCTGACATTTAAACCATCACAAAATAGACATCCATTGATTCGGACATGCGACATCGCGAGATCTATAGTGGACATCGAAAGACTGATGATGGGCCTATATATCCAACATTTATTCTATATCAACGATGGGAGGGATGTTGCATGGTAAGTTGAAATAGGAACATCAGACTACCGACAAGGGGTCTATATCTCTGATGTTTACGCTATATCAGCGATGGGAGGGACATTGCATGATACATTGAAAGAGGAACGTCGGACTACCGACAAGGGGTCTATATCTCTAACATTTACGCTATATCAGTGATGGGATGGACATTGGAATATCGACGACCTATTAGTTTGTTTTTTTTTAAATAAAAAAAAAACAAACAAAACAGAGGATAAGAGGATAAGAATAATCTTGGTGTCATGGACTTGGACTTGGTATTGATCCACTTTGATGTATGGATTTTTTACACTCTTCAATTTTTTTTTCATGTCATTGTAGATGATTCTTGTTGTCATTCTCTTATAAAGGCTTAGTAATGAATTCATTCATCTAGGAGTAAAGTAATTTGATGAGGCTCTCCCTTTTGCTTTATTTTGTGTTTTATTTCGACACTTGTTCTTCTTTCTTCTATCAATTAAGTTGCATATTTGGAAGCACATTTCAGACATAAAACAATTCCTTTATAATATGATCGATGAGTGGCAATCACATCCCTCCAAGACTAGTTTTATCAACATATTTCCAGAAAATACTTAAGGTTCAGTTGCATCATATTAGGCCCTTTTTACCTTTTTACCTTACCTTAAAGATGAATTGATCAAATATTTCCTTCATCTATTAGTTGATGGAATATGGTAACCAATCCTTTTCTACCATATGAACCAATTCAAAGTAGTTGTTTGTGACATACTTGTTCTCTTGTTTATTCATGCCTTATGAATTTGTTACCCCATGATTGATAGGCACTAGTTTCCTTCCATCTCTTTTTATTCCTTATTTTTGTCCTTCATTTATATATATTGTCCTTATCCCATTTGAATTTCCATACCATTTCATATAGTACAACAACCATACATTTTGTTAAGGCTTACTCTTCCTATGTCACCTAAGAACCCCACTCCACAGCCTTAGCAATCTTATTTTTAGGGATTAGCCAATTTCATCAAAATTGGAGGTTCTTGACTTGAGAAACAAGGTGGATGGACTTGTATATACAAGTAGCACTAAGCACTAGTACCGAATCCTAATATCCTTGATAGATCGACAGAGAGGAAAAGGTCGACGTCAGAAGAAAGGGGTGTTATTGACGATGAGGAACCCAATATAGCACATGATTTTGATGATATGTAGTTATTTTTTGTATCATTATTGTTTTAGGACTTTATCGGCTAATTAGAGCCTCAATGTTTATGTATTTTGTTGCAAACATGTATTTCACTCGGCACTATTTTGTTATATTCACCCTTGCATGGTATATACATGAGAATTTTTTTCATATTTTGGGTCTAATGATTGGGATTTACATTGATGTATATGAATAAAAGAAATTCATCAAAATTCGAAAATTTTAACTGTTTTGGTCCACTAATTTTGTTTCTGGTTTTATTCTTGGCTCTAGTTTTTTGGGATGGACCAATTCGGTTATGGTTTTTTGGCATATCTAACAACATGGATTGCTACCAGTAATTATAAAAAATTATAAAAAATAAAGTAATAAATGTCAAAATCATAAATTAGCCAATGCTTTCCCTTTTGCTTCCATGTGCCCTAGCACCAGTGCATCATAAATGTCAAATCCAAGGGAAACACTCAAAAAATCATTTTCAAATGTGATTTTTCAGATCCAAGTAATGCCCAACACCAAAGGGATGCCTCAAACCAACTAACAATGAATAGAAAATGGTGAAAATTATTTTATTTATGGTTTGCATAGGTTTTAATATAAAGAAGAGGGTAGGTGGGCCAACTAGGAAAGGGTGGGAGTGATTATGGTTTTAAATATTTTTCATTTAATAAACCAACACTTTGGGGATGTGTAGAGATTCCTCATTCCATGAGGTATGTCCATGTGTCCAAGACAGAAGGAACAGGAATGAGGACTTACCCCCTTATATCCCCAACATACCCTACCAAATTGAGTATGGCCTATCTATACCCAAGATGTATCCCATGTCTCCAATACATCATCCCTATCCAAGACATGTCAATAAGGTGTGAGCAAAAGTATTATGTAACACCGTTATGTATACTACTTGTATTCTAAAGAAATATTCAATATTTGACTCTACCAATGTTGAAAATGGTGTAGGTTTCACTTTCATCCTTGACCGACTTTATATTGTAATCATAGCTATACTTTTAGGTTTGGTTAACCCCAACCTTATACACATAGACTCAAACCCTATTGGGGAAAGTTCCCTACCTCTTGAGTTGGATATTTATATACCCACTCTCATTTGTAATTTAACTCAAGTGATTCCTATTCATATTTCATCAAAGTGATTCTTTGGACTATTCTTGTGAATCTCAACAACCAAACATGACTCTAGAATATCTAACAATAAAGAGAGGGTGTGCACAGATGAAGAACAATGTATGCATGAATGTTTTCCTTTTCAATTGAATAGTCCACCCTGTGGATTTCCCCTTCATCGTGGCTCATTTATATTCATGATTCTCAAAACATTGGAGTGATTCACCATTGTAAAATTTTAAAATAAGGAAGTACATGTAATATATTAATTTGCAAAGAGGGAGAAAATAGTTGCATTCAAGATTTTGCAGGTAATAAACCATTTTCTAGATGAAAATAAATATATCCAATCTCTTTGAAAGAAAAGATAAATCAAAAGGATGAATTACTCTATAATCACAGTTAAAATGATCTATTCTTTAATCAATATTTTTGAATAGTCTATGAAATTGGATATGCATAAGCAAATCTTACCTCCTCAACTAAAGATTTGATTTTGGATGCATTGTTCTTCTTCAGTTGTTTCTTTCTCTCTGATCTTAGTTCATATGCAATGATATAAGTTTAATCTCACAAATTATTTAAATCTCTATGTTTCTTTACCTAAAAAAGTGCATATTCAAAAAATGTCAGGGTTCAAAATGAAACATAGGTAATTTCCCTTCAACATGTAAACACAAAAACCTTGCAATTAATCACATAGGTGGAAATAGTCGAAGATAATTAGTTGGGGAAAAGAGAGAGAATTCTGCAAATTTTCTTGTAGTCTTTGATAACCATCATCTCCTTATAATAACCATCATCTATGTTCCATTGATTCTGTCAATTTTCTAGCTCCAAAATCACTTAATATTTATGTGCAACAATCATTTCCTTCTTTCCAAATGAAACTTGTGGGAATCTTCCCTCATGGGACATCAAATAAAAACAGAATACTTAAAAACATGGACATCACTGCACTAATTCTCTTGAGTTACTCATATGCCTCTGCAAAACAACCTAGGTCCCATCTTATACTTTTCTATTGACTTAACCATAAAAGTTAGCTTCCACACACTAAATAAGTCCTTATTTAGCTTAGTAACTTTCTAATATCAACTTGGGGTTGTATCACTGAAATTTATAATATAAATGACTATGAAATTAAAGGACATATAAAGTCTTGAAAATTACCACCTTATTATACCTAATTGAGATTTATGGTATGAAACATGCAAGTATTGTTGCTAACTAGCATAGATCCATCTTAATCCCATATCTATTAATCACATATAGGGAGAAACAAAAAATAGGTGCAAACATCTCAAAGCTTAAAGAAACCAGGATTTAAGATGGATCTATGATAGTTTATTTTTTAATTCCATTTTATTTTATTATCCTTGCACACATACGTCGTACATACAATTATTACCATTCACTTACCACTATTAATTTATTTATGAATATATGATGTGATTAGTTACAATGGTTTGTAACTTCGTAGACAATGCTTATCACATAGACATTGTTTTCAATGAGAATGGCATTCTAAGCATTTTAATGTTTTAATCATGTCACCACCTATATGACATCCTTTCCTTGATAAAACAATGATGAGGAGAATAGTAATGATAAATGATTTTCTACGGAGCATTACAAAAGTCAAATTGAGAATGCATTTGATAACATATGATAAGATAAATTTATTAATGTCCAACAAATGTCCAAAATAGGTCAATGGGACTTAAACAAAAGTATATTCAACAAAAGAATTTGCAAGAGTACCCAAACAAAAGTACATTCAAATTGGACAACAGTTGCATATAATCAAATAAATTAGAAATGATGGAAGATAAATTTTATTAAGATTATATTAGCTAGAGTAGATGGCAAGCCCCTAATGGGTGTGCTTCAACATTGTGAAGATCAACAAGTTGATGGTGCTATTGACATTGTTTCAGTTGGATTGTAGCAATTATAAGGGATGTTCTTAGAGATCATTGAGAAGGATCAACCACCCATTGAGAATAAGGGGTTGATAACTATACTAAGAGGTAAGCCAAGAAGAGACAAAAGAATACAAAGGTGATTGAGCAACCTTTGGTGACTATGGGAGTAGTGCATGATTCATTAGAATTTAGTGAAGGTGAAGAGTTAGCAAATTCGACTTGGCAATTCATAAAGTGTTATAAGGTGGTCTAGGGTGAAGGATACTAGCTTCCTTGTGTCATCACTAGGTGTTGGGTAGAAGGCATGAGTATGAGAATATCTAAAGAGTTGGATAGAGAAGAATTTTTTTTTTATCTTGATGAAATATTTTTTATCTACTAAGATATTATCAATTCCATGATTTCACATGATTTCTATGATTTTTTTTCCAAGTCTTAAATTTTCAATAAGAGTTTCATGTGTTTGATAATAAGAAATGGAAGTCATCCTTGTTGTTTAAGTCTTACCTATGCATATTTTAACAAGTCCTAACTTTCATAAGAGTTTCATGTGTTTGATACTAAGAAGTGTAAGCACTTGTAAGAGGTATAGAACATATATAGAAGAAATAGAGAACATGAAAAGTACTAAACATATGATATATCTAAATAAATTATCACATAGAAAACCGTGCATTAATAAATAATCACACAACAATTCATAAACATTAAACATAACCAGAATTGGTGGATATATAAACTATGCTAAAAGGAGCAATCACACCTGATTTGATGAACTGGTCGGCACAATTGGAATGGTTGTGCCTGTGTGCTCCTCTTTAGCTGCATGACCCTTTGTTTGTCCTGAGCTTCCCTCACTCGATGAAGAAAGATCTTAAAGTACCTGCCAAAATCATTCAACCTCCATAAATATCTACAAAATCAATACAATCCATATTTGTAGCACATTATTTACTCTAAGATGCATTTTTATGATATTTTTAGAACATACCTGAATGAGCTCCTCTTGATTCCGAGAATAATTTATTGGAGCCACGCATCTAATATTGGATCAAATGCCCCCCCTTGATTTGAAGTAGCAACAATGAAGTCAACATTGACTTTGTTGTTGCTCTGTTGGATCGAGGGAGGTTTTCTCCAAGATTAAACGACTCCAATAAATTATTATTTATTGAATAGGGCCAACCACATGAAGGAATAATCTCTTATGGACTCCCCCTCCTCTCAATTTAATACCCAATCTATTTTTCTGCACAGAAAAGTATGCATTAAAATATTTCCACTCTCAATTCCCCAATACCCAATCTATTTTCTACTAGAAAATATGCATTAAAAATATTCAAAATTGATAGAATGTGATTGTAAATCTATGCAAGAAAGCTAAGCTAAAATAACTATAAAGTTGTTTGATTTAAATTTGCTTTGAACATAAGAACTAACCATCTATATTTCATTTTTTTCCAACATGAGTACAAAAAACTATTTCATAGAAATTAGATTTTATAAATAGTTATTAAAATATTGTACATCATCATTTAGTTTTATCCGTCCTCTTCTTAGCTCTAAAATTAAAAAGTATTTCATCAATATCGATGTCTTCGTTATATGGGTGTTCTTCAAAATATGATTGTTCTTGCATCCTCTCACATAGGGAATGCCTAGTCATGAGTTAATGGAGGCTGTTGTGACGAAGAATCACCTACAAAAGAAAAATATATAAAATTTAGATGACTAGTTTTTAAATATCATTGAACTAGTTTAGTAATATTAAAAAAAACACCTGTAATGTCATTATTTACCTAGTGCACTGGTCGACACTGTTGGAATGGTTACCCCCACATGCTCCTCTTCAAATGTATGACTCTCAAGTACAACATTCTCTACCATTGAAACCACAAACTTTATAAGGACAATCATAAATGTATAAGTAAAAAAAATAGAAGTACAAAATGTATAACTACAAAATTACTAATTATATGATTAAAATACAGTTATATTACCATCATGTGCCTTAGTTGTATCACCATCATGGGTCTACACCCTAGTGAAATGGGACTTCACGGGAGAACCATCTTCTGGCTGCAAACCGCCATCAACGCACTACTCTCCAATACTAGTGGGTTGGTTGACAGTGTTTCTCCCCTGATTAAAACAAAGTTGTAACACATTAAATTTATTGATGATATCAAACATGACTATATTATATTAATAATCAACGGTTAATGTGGATTTAATTTTATTTACCTTATCCTGCAAAGTGGTTCTTGGTAACTGCCCCAAGCTTTTCCAATGTTCAACTACAACTTTATAGTTGTACTTGTAACCAAGATGGAGGTCTTCCTCTATGGTTTCAGTACCAAACTCATCACCCTGCATTGCATAAGAGTATGTATTTTTAATTTTATTGGTTGTAATTACATAAAAGTTTGAAGGTGATACAAATAATATATTTTGGTACTTACAATTCGTGACTGCAACTTCAAGTAGTCACCCTGGCCTATCCTGTGTTGGCCACATTTGGAAAGCCTTGATTTTGTTTCCTTTGAAGGGTTAGTCAACCTATCATCAAAAGTTTCAAGTATGTTAATATATACCACACTTTTATTTAGATCTAAAAACAATTAAAGGTATTGAATTAAAATTGTAATTTACCTTTTGAGACCAAAGGGTGTTTTTCCTTCATCTATCAATTTATTCTTTTTTTCATCCTCAATGAGGGCCTTCCACTCCCTCTTTTGAATCATCAGAGGACTCTTCTAACTATTATTTTGTTTCAAGTGATTCCTATAGGTTTCTCGCATATATTTTAAATATTGGCCAATTGCGGCAATGACCAAGCTTTTATTAAATGTATCTACACCAAAAAAGATTTCAATATAATCCAACAAATTTCTTTTGATCTTGAAATTTTGGGAATTCCACCTCTCCCATATGGTGGGCCCAAAAATCAGCAACACCTTGTTCTCCAAGACCCTATAAAAATCATTGTTCCCTACATGCAAAAAGTTTATATGATTATTAATTTAAAAATAATAATTTAGATGATTTATGTTTGTCTACATAGAGAACATGAAACAATTAAAATTTTAAAAATGACCTGAGACTTTAACTTGCTTTAATGGAATCCCTTCCTCGTTGACCACAAATGTGCCCTTAAGGGTCCTTGTTTTGGTCACGCTTCTTTCTTTAGGAAAATCAATCATATAGTTGGCCAAATCATCAGCCTCATCTCTGTCACCACCTCTAGAGCCTACTTGTGTGGCTTCCTGGGGGTGTGTGTTGTGGCTCCCACCTAATGGTGTGGAAGGTGGAGATCTGAATAGCCATGTCCTGGAAGGCATATGAGGGCCTACGTCGATACCCTGTGGTGTCTGTGCAATGCCACTACTACCGACACCATGCATGTCAGGGTTAAAAGGATCCAAAAATATCTATATAAGAAAGAAAAACTTTTTTTCATTTAGATAATGTAAAAGTTAAAAATCAATCTTTCATAATTTATCTTATGACATAAGAATAAAATGAATTGAAATTATGGTTATTAACTTATATGTGTTAATCCTTTTCATAACTTCTATGATCCTTTCTTCGAATTCAGGAGTTTGATCTAAAATGTCTAACTAGTGAGCCAGTTCCATGTTCACTTGATTGATATTTTTTTTTATTAATACCATAGGGTCGTGGGATGAATACAAATCCCTTTCTCCGAGAGAATCATCATCAACATCATGGCCCGTAGACTACATATTTCAATAAAATAAATGTTATTTTAGTTATGTAAACAAATAAAATAACTGATCACCACAGAAATAAAATGCACATTAAATGCAATTTGAAAATTGTTGTTTGTTTACCTGTTTAGAGGCTATTTATTTACCATGATCAGTCTGTCACATTACAGTAAAATTAGAACTATGATCATGATCATGATAAATAAATTCAGTTGGTTCATGAATACGCATGGGAAAAAATCATGGCATGCTAAAAACATAAAAGTAAAGAGTGACTAAAGAACATAATGAAAATCATAAAATATAAGAGTCACTTTTTATAGGTTGGGTAAAATAGTATATGTATCGCCCCCATAATAGCAACGTCTATATCTATTCGATTCAAATTGTAATCGATCAATAACTATTCCCCTGTAGCTATTTATTTTATTGAACATACGAATACATGATTTCTTTCATTCCCCTCAAATACACAATTGGGTTGCTTATTTTTGGTCGTAGGTCGTGTACTATTTATAAACCCTACAATATTCCCTGCTGATTTTTGCCTTCCATCAATATAGATAGTTTCTCCTTTATTTTGATCATTGTCTTTTAGCTGTATATAATTTGCAGCCAAGCCATATCTTTGCATACTTTTTGTATATTTGACTAGTCATATCCAATCTTTCTAGATATAAGAGGGTCCAACATACTCCATCAATGCATTTGATCCATCTTAGCAAAACTTTATACCATCCATGGAAAATAGCCCCAAACCATGTAATGACGACGGAGAAATCTGATATATCCTTTCATTTACACAAAAATCAATGTTTATTTCAGGAATATCCTTGGGTACCCATCGTTTCACTATATTTTTGTACCTCAAGGGCACCTCGATGTCATCTATTCTCCCATGATCATAAGAACATGATCCTCATTTTACAAGAAAAGATTCCATGTGTCTATGGAATTTTCTTTCGATCTTCTCACCTCTAGTTGATCTTCGCCTGTTAGACCTACTAGATGTCTCACTTTCCTCTATTCTACTTGAAATTCCCTCATTCAATGAAGATAGATCTAACAAATAAATGTTTGCATGCATGTTCTATAAAACCATAAAATGAGAGAAATAGTCAACCAGTGTCCTATACAAAATATAGAATTAAATTGCATAAATAAAAAACTTATTTTTAAGCAAAATTGTTCCAATGAATTGTTTTCATATGAACAATATCTCACTACCCAACCATAAGCATCTAGTGTATATGCAAGAAATCATAGTGGTATTTGTTCCCCTTTGTCGAAGTGCCATTTAGGACATTCGTAAAATTCAATAGATCTTTGTTTGGAAAAACCCACGAAGATGAACGTGAGGTATTTGCAAGGTTTTGACGGTGTGGAGGGCACACCACAGATTTCACAAAAAACATTTTCTTATCCTTTGTCGAAGCCTCCGCGTCTCTTTGAAAGATGTTATTTTGGAACAATGTGAAGGGAAAATTTTGACGGCTGGTTATAAATTATTGTATCGATAAAACAAAGCCTTAGTTTAAATGTTTTAAGTTTTGGTTCTTTTCAGAGTTTTTTGGACATATTATTCTAGTCAGAAATTGTTGGATATTGGTTAAATATATATAATTCGAGATAAGGATGTTGTTGCTGAGTGGACAAATTGCACAAAAGAGGGCTCATTGGAAAATATTAAGGCATGGAATCTAATGAAAGGTTATCATAAGGTGAATATGTCAATATGACATGCATTAATGGTAGGGATGACATGCATTGTCACATTTAAAAGTCACCCAAGCAGTGAGAAAAATTGGGAAAAAAGGTGCATGGTTTGATTTGTTCAAGCATGAACCTAATGTAATGGTGATTTATTGTAACAATGTTTCCAACAAGGCATAAAACACTATAAATGACTATGGGACATGGTAGCAATTTCAATAAAATTATTGAACATGTGGGAAGATCCTAGAAATCATGGGTAAAATTTTATTATCATATCAAATGATGACTTGGAGTACGTGCCTTGCTTTAGGAAAAACAAATGTGTTTATGTATTGTTGGATCCCAAGAATAAAGAAGAGTTTTGACAATGTCAAGTGAGAAATGGACTCAAGGCTTTTTGTTGTAACTAAGGAGAAATTCAAGGTATTATTGTAATGATATTGGTTTTGATATTGTCAAATATGATCAATCCATCTATTATCTATTTAAGCAGAAAATGATAGTATCAAAGTATTGGATCATTGGGGTTTGATCCCCCATGTACATGCTATGTCACTAGTTTCATGGATGAACTCTTAAACACTTAGTTGTGCCTTCACCATTCTTCTTCTTCTTTTGTTTTAGGTCTGATGTAATAAATTCCACAATCATCAATGTCATTGAGGAAAGTGATCTCATCATATACAATAGATTCATATGTATCCCCTATATGTATGATCATAATATGAGAAAAACAAGTGGCTCTCTTGTYTATTCCTATATGTTTACTATAAATGGAGTAAGTTAAGAAATTATAATTCTCAGACATTGTTCTCATATCTACAACTCTGATTAATGAAGTTCTTGATTGTCATGTTTACTTGTTTTTTATTATCATTATATGAATATATGTGAAGTTATTTCTAGGTATGTTTGAATTCAATCATTTGTTATTGATGATATGTTTGGAATATTTGATCTTATGGGGTTTATGGAAAGCACCTTTCTCCATTTGGTTTCTTCACCCATTTGATGTTTGGTCCCTCTTTATAAAGGAAAGACTTTGTAGCCCAATAAATAGACAAAAATCATGATTTATTCAACCAAAATGTATTTTCATTTCAATTTATATAAATAGAGCTTAACTACAAATTTATAGGAATCAAGTCTCATTTAAGATAAGATATGAGATACCCCACTTGAGATGAAAAGGAACTGAATCTAAATTGTGAGGACATATGTTGTGGTGCTAGTGAGAACTCTTGAGTAGAATCAAGTTTGCCTTGATTGTTATGTGAGACTTCATATTTCAAAGTGCAATTTTGGGAGTTGACGATTGGCATTGTTACTAGGGAAAAAGTATGATTCCCTAGATTCAATAGATATGGTATAGCATGGTGTTGGGAATTCCTATTTATTTGAATCATTATTTTCCAGTTTCTTATATTGAGGGTGAGAGAAAGAAATGGTATGCACGACATTTGAAGGTCTCACATGGTAACTCCACACATGTAGAAAATTAAATATTTATAGAAAGTTTTGAAACTTTCTAATGTTGACTCCACATTGGGAGTACCTATACCATATATAAATGGTGCTTACCATCCATTTCATCTCTAGTGTGCTCAATGAAATGGTTGAAAAGATAGAGAAAATGACCAAACATCTACTATCAACAATAATTAAAGGACTTAAGGAAGTGAGAGATCAATTTGTTGTATTTATGGAAAATATAGTGTCATAACATCTTTGCAACAACTATAAAAGGACTTAAGGAAATAAGGGGTTGATCTATTGTATTTATTAAAAATATCCATGATTTGGGATAGGACTAGCAAGATTGTCGAACTTGTTGATGTATATCCTCTTAAGCTTCTCATAGTGAAGAATATTGTGATACATTTTTGTGACCCTCACATATATTTGAAAAAGTGATAAATTTTAATCCCCAATCATTGCATGCAATACATCGAGGGATAGATCAAATAATAGAAGTAATTCACCAGTTTTCAAGGGATTTTGAAGAAATCTACAAATGGAGTGAGGAAAGAAAAATCACTATTAAGTGTCGACTTTTATTTTCTTATTATTAAGTGTTGACTTTTCCATGGGGTCTTTGGATCTTGTAGAAAATATAGTATGTGATAATCACAATGTCCCTTTCGCTTCCATCAAGTTATCTAATGTTGAGCATAGGGAATGTCAAGAAGACCAACAAACTTGTATATATAATGAGGCATTACATCTTCATGTTGACCCAATATATGAAACCAATGCTAATATGCATGAAAATGAATGTCAATATTCAAAGTTTGACTGGTTATGTGCTCTCGACATTAGTCTGAGGGTGATACAAATTATATGTTTGGAAGAAAAAAAACCACTTTAGCTACTAGGATTTCAAAATAGTAAAGTGATGTTCAATAAAAAATTTTATCATAATAAAGGATAGACTATTGAAGATAACGGGACAAGGATGATATCATTTTCTATTGGATTAGTGAGAAGGGAGGGGGGGTGAATCAGTAATGGGAAATTATACCAATTATTAATCCTTTAAACCATAAAGTATATTATTTTACTTATTCAACCATGTTCATTTGTTCATCATAAATATCTTATTATATCATAATCATTAACATTCATCATTGCATAATAAACAATAACAAACACATCCACACAATGCATAATACACCAATATTTATGTGGAAACCCAATGCGGGAGAAAACCACGAAATGCTTTTCTTATATGTCAAGAATTACATTCAAGGAAGCACCAACTTAAAATAATCCATCTACAACTGGAAGGAGGCTCTGACCCCCTAGTTTCTCAGGCTACAACCTGAGCGAAGCTCCAACTCCCCAAATCTTTGTCTACAACCAGAAGGATGCTACAACCCCCTATGTTCTTCGGCTACAACCGAAAGGTGGCTACAACCATGTTATAGAAAGATTTTGCTCACTCTATGAAAATTTGATCAAAAGGCCTTTTTCCATTTCCCTATGCAAACTTGAAGTCCCCTTTTGCAGTCCCCATAGCTAAAAATAACATGTGTCCACATATGTGCTCCCTAACTATTATAAAACATGCATATACATAGTTTTCACCATTACAACCCATGTACATCATGTTTTGTGCCCAAAATTAAAAAAATACTGTCGAGTTTCCATGTCACGTCACGAGATCCATGATCCTTGACCTTCCATATACTGGAAATGTTTTAACTCAGCCCTTCAGTTCCATTTGAAGGCTATAAATGGGCCATATCCAAGATGTGGAAAAGGGGAGAAGAATTCAACTTTGAGAGAAAAGTTACTCTGGAGAAATTATTCACTTCATATTGAGTTTGCATCCCTTTACCCTTTTAAGTCTGAACACATTGTTCAGCCCCCAAGATCTTCCCCACTTGATTGACAACCTCATTGTTTGTCTTATATGAGCTTGCCTTTGGTGGAGGATTGAAGTGGTGGAGGCCCAGCTAAAAGGAACTTAGTTTCTTGGTTCCAAACCGTGCCAACACGGAAGTTTGTAATTCATACACTTCTGTTGATTACATTTTAATAGAAATACTCTTTTCTCGTCCAATTAATGTATTGCAAATATTTGAATTGTTATTCCATGGGAATATTTGTTATGAATATTGATGTATTATACTATTGAATGTGATAACTTTATATATTATCACCATATGCTTGTGTTTCTTGGTTGTTTAGGACAAGTTGAAGGTGTATTTCTTTGAGGCAAGTGATCAATGATGGACTTCATTGAATGTATGGACAAGGTAGGCTCTTTATATTATCTTGTTAACATATTTTCTTATATATCATATGTGAGATTAGAGTTCATTTCTACAGTCATTTCCGTCTGTTTTGGTTTACCCCATGCTATAGAGAGATTTTCCTCGTAAACAAATTGGCGACCATATTGGGGATAAAATCTTCTTTTCAGGGTTTGGAGTGTTTTTCTCTTTTGTTTTCTCTCATTTCTATGGAGTTTCTTGTCGTCTGATTGCTTGACAACCTCTGTTCATTTTGAGTTTGAGTTTCTTAGCCTTATCCTTAACCTGGAAGTGTTTTAATAAATATACGTGGGTTTTTTTCTGACAGTCGCGTACATACACGTGTTGTCCTTATGCAAGAGGCATATATACATGGTTTTATCCTGAACAGTCACGTGCATCATTATTGTGTTCTTGGTTGCTGAGTTTGATGCTTGATGGGTAAGTTTTGATGGTTTTTGAGTCTTCTTAGGTCTCTGTTATGACTATTAAGTGCATGCAGAGTGATATGAAACCTTTCTTTGGTTGAATTTTCAGGTGGTGCCTTTCTCATCATTCTTTTCATTGATTGTCATTGCATCTGGGGCTGGGTGTTTTCTTCTTGATATCCTACTCGATTTTTCTCTAATTGCATTCAGTAGAATATTTGTATCAAGTTGTTGTTCAATCCTTGCATTTTCATTCTTTTATATTGAAAATACAAAAATATCAAACATTTTTCATTGTTTTCATTTGATCTTTTGAATTCTTATCATTGATATTAGTACATGTACAGAAAGATTGCATCTTATTTTGAATTGCATAATTAAATTGAAAATTGCATTTTGAAAAGCTTATCATTTATTGGGAATTGAAGTTAGGACTTTGCATTTTATTCATATTCATTTATTTTACGTGTTGAGTCATAACATCATCAGTTTCACTACCGAACATTTTTTAGTAAGCAAGGTTGATTAGAAACGATTTTATTTTCTAGGGTGCACAAACTAGCTTAGGATTTAGAGCCTTGGAATAGGATTTTGTGAGTAAAATTCTCCAAGGCTATTAAATAAACATATGTGTTTGACTAAGGGAGTGGTGAAATCCATTGTTTAATTGGTGACGTCAAGACGATCCTCTTACACCAGAGTTAATCATGAGGTTGCGTGAAGTCGGTTGAGGGGATATCCCCCCAATACCTTCTTAGTGTTAGATATATTTATGTGGATCTATTCATATATGGGGATCTCGCTAGTACCTTTACCTCTATGAGAGGTGGATATTTATGTGATCATTCATATATGGGGATCTCGCTAGTACCTTTACCTCTATGAGGGTTTCCGAGGTTTCTGTGCTTTATTACTCCTAAAATCTACATGGTGGACCTCACTTGGCGACAATTTTCCCGCCAGGCATTGGTTATATCATGGTCGCTTAGTTTCTTGACATAGGTGCTACATATAGGCTATTTCTGCAAAAATTCTAGGTTAGATAAGGGCCGCATTGGCCACACCTTTTATGGATGATTACCTCTGGGGATCTAATTGACTAGTTGTTAAGCCCACGAGGTTCCTTATAACTGATTTTGACACTTCCACTCTATTGTTGTGGATTCTCATGCCCCTCTTGGGTGAGATATACATTATTTAGGGAGGGAGGCCCCTTCAACCACTTTATCCCGCTTTGTGCATTAGCATTTTTTATTTTGTTGTGCTCTTTGATCATTAGTTGAAGTAATGATTTTTTATTGCATCATGATTTCTCATTATTATGGATAGTGGAGTCCCTTTGACCCCCTCTCTTGGTGCTACCTCCATGACGCTTTGGATCCGTCCATGTTTCATAATGGTATGTGGAATCAAGATACTTAGTCAATACCTTGGGTCTTAATCATATTCCTCTTCATATTCCAAACATGCCTTCACCCTTTCTATCCTCTCTCACCTCGCTTATATGTATCCTAGTTTTGGATATTGAGGCATGATGACTCATTTTTCTACATCTTCATTTGATGGGAGTCACATCCCTCAACTCAATTCACAAAGGGGAGGTTGAAATATCCCTCTTATGATCCAATCCTAGCTTCACCTTTTCCAGATAAAGTGCCTTCAAATGGGTGGTTATTCTACTTATTACACCTCATCAATGTATCCTTCGTCGAGAATCCGCTATGTCAGTTCCTATGAAAACTTTTCGCATGATGAACCACCATCTATCCTCTAGTATTTCATATGGAGGGAGTCGGGCTTATGGTATGGTATACCCCCTTCATGGAATTCCTTTGTCTAGAAGCAATATATATCCTCACCTGCAACCCCTTGTCATGCCCTTTCCCTTCGCAGAAACATATAATTTCCTGATGATGCCTTACAAACCTTATGGATCAATTTGAGGAGGATACCACCCCTCGTCGTAGCAAGGATAGTGGTGACCGTAATCCTTCCTCGCCCGCACTTCTCAAAACCAATATTTCTAGAGACCTTGGTATCAAAAGCTACAACTGATCATCATCACCAATCCAGCTGCTGCAACTCATGATGAGGGCACGAATCTAGTCTCCATGAGTCATACTTGTTATCACCGGGAATTGCCCCGCATGTTTACAAGAACTCAACATCATCAACATATCATTTAAAAACAATCATCCATGGCAATGCAAGGATTAACTCCACAAAGACATCAAAAGTACAAACTATACAAAGTTGGCTAAAGATTAAAAAGCGCACCGCGACCATGGTAAACTAGCGCATGCGCCCATTATATTCATTACACATATGATATACGGCCGGTGGGGTGAAAAACCTGCGTGTCTGCCAAACGGCGCATTTATGAGCTGGTCGGCCTCCCTAACCACTAATGGATCGGTTCCCAAGTCGACATTTGACATCAAATCCGAGCTCAATCATGGGGAGTTGGTCAAAGACCTAAATGTGCCCCAATGTGCCTCTCTTCACATTCAAAGGGGGGTGCATAGTAGCTCAAAGTTTGGCTATAAAAAAGCCATGGATGATCATCATTTCTCTCAAGGAATTCACTGTAATGTTATGCTGTTGGGATTGTTAGAGGCTCACCTTTAGCAATAGCCATTATCAACACCCTTTCATAAGCTCTCCATCTCTCATTAGAGTGAGAAGTGTTGAGCGTTTCACTCATATTTTCACCTTCATTTGTAAGGAAAGCATCTATTTGAGGGCTCCCGCTACCATTGAGAAGGAAGGGACCCAAGTCCCTCTTTCCCCTTTGTGTACCTCTGGATTTCACTAATCGATCAGCCTATCTATTGGTGAACTTGTTCCATTGTCACTTGTATTTGGTAGTTATTTTTGTTTCTATGCTCATGTTGTTGCTTATTTCTTGCTTAACTCTTGTCATACCTTTACTATTTTCTTTATAACCTTTTGCATCACAGCTGTCATGACTAGAAAACCCCAACTAGGCATGTAGTGCTTTTCCGCTTTTGCTCACTCATCGAATTTTAAAAGAGCACGAACAATACTGTCATCACATCTCCAACTATGGTCAACCATGTTGGGGAACCATAGCCAACCTCTGTACATCATGTGGGGGATTGTTGGCAGCCAAACCATTTATTTTTTATGATCCTATGTTTCTACACCCATGTTTTGCTTAACATCATGTTCTTGTCGCATTTTTCAACAGACGACATTTTCATCTCACATATTTGCAATTTATTCATTAAGTTTTCAATGACCGTAAGCTGAAAACTTTTCCTTCGGAGTAGTCACATTTCCATCACTATCTCAATTGTCGCGATCTTTTTATCGTGTACCCTTTATTGCACTTACCTTTCTCAGACAAGTATGTGGCTGAAAGGATTTTTGAACCATGCTCATTGGACATTTTTATATTGATTGCATAACTTGGTTTTATTAAGCTCTTGTAAGGCATTGAGCATATGGATTTATGTTTTTTATGACTTGCCTCATCTTTTGTTCTACAAGATAGGGTTAAGGATTAATTGTGTTTATATATGATATAATCCTTACGTTAATCTTTTAATCTTGGTTTGTCAACTATTATGAATTCGTTCGGCACATCAAGTTGCAACATTTATACAATGGCTTAGGCTATCAACATTTGGTGTTGGTGTCATATTGAATGTCGATGATTTTAAAACTATACTCTAAAGTTGATTTGGCACGTCGACATAACACTTACCATTTTATTCTTTTGTTGGCCAAACGATATGGTTTTCGAGCTATGCTATGATTGTTTGAAATCGCATGTGCAAATCGGCAGTTGTACTCTACCATAACTACCATGCATGGCAGTGAATACCTCCACCACCCTCGCATGCACGCATTAATGCTTACCCCTTTTTCTTGTTCATTGTTGTTGGTTCGAGTAGATCTGTTACTGCGTGTTGATGAATTTGAACCTTCCTTTACCATGCATTCAACTCCATGAAACCAGTCATGCAATTTGAACCCAATGGAAAACAGGCCCCGCTGATGTTTGATAATTCTCGCCAATATTTGGCAGACAAGGATGGCTTACCTTTGTGGAATGTTTCGAGGGTTTTAACCTCTTTATGGTTCGACAGCTTTGGACCTCTCGATGGTCAGCTTTGTTAAGGTTGGTGATATACAATTGGAAATTGATGAACAGCTTATCTATCGGCCTGGCTACGGGTTTGCCTGCCACTCGACAACGATGGTCCAAGAATTGTAAATTCGAGGAGGTCCCATGGAAACTACCTTCCAACACGCGAAAATCACTTCAAGGTGATAAAGGTTTTCCGTAACCATGCTCAAAACAATCTGGTGGCTGATTTATTGATGATAATCAATCAATTTGTGACCTGCAAAGGTCGCCACTGCTTCAGGTTCACACCACTCCGCTTTTGGCGGCTTTATGGGTGTTATAACCCTAAATGCACCATACAGATTTCATTCGCATCGCCAACTCATGCCTCTTCCTAGCCAAAGCCATGCCGAGTAATTCCTCAAAACCACTTAAAACAAGGGAACCCGCGACTTGCTAACTTTCACTGGCGCTGCATCCTTTGTTGTTTTCATCGCACGGGTATCCATGCTAGCTCAAAATGTACTCATGAGTACCTAATAATGTAAAAAATCGGAAGCTTCCACAGACTGGGCTTTTGTCAAGACCGAAACTCTCCGGCCATGCATGGCCGAGTTCGACTAAACTCCAGCTTTTCCTAGCCTATAAAAGGAGGGGTAGGGTACTAGTCAAAAGAAAGGGAAAAATATAGTAAAGGAACTTCACTAAATTGTTGCTGGCTTATTGTCCCAACTCCTTTATCTTTGCCTCAAGCTTTAGGAAAAACTCAAGAAGTAGCCAGCTTGGAGGACAAAAAGAAGAGGAAGAGCCTAGGATCATAATCGTGGAACTAAGATCACCCTCGTAATCATTATTGTAGGTTGATTTATTGAAGCTAATGAAAAGATAATTTTTCCGGTTCCATACATGAATCTCATATGTGATATTTGATTTTATGTTTTTATCTCTAACCCTACATAGATCAGAGTATGTATGTATAGTATTGTTTATCAAGTGGAAGATTTGTGAAGGAGTAGCAGCAGCTGAAAAGGACAAGAAATTCAACGAGGATCTACTTCAGCCATCCGAAAAAGGTTGGTTTATTCTCCTCTTGTATGCATGTGAAGAAAGAGGTTTTAGATCCGGGTAGAAGGTCAAAAGTTAAGTCTAAAGGGTCATTTTCAACAGATAAGCTTAGAGCCCTTAGCTTATTAGTCTTCGAGGCAGAAATCAACAACAATGGGTTATCATCTCAATATGCCCTATTATTTTCTTAGAAGCCTGTTTAAAATGTCAAGAAGTACAAAAGAAACTGTGGCCGGTAGTAGCCTTTCATTATGTATCGGTGGAAGCTTATTGTTGTCTCCATTTGAGGCCCCGCTTCTGATTGTTGGAGTAATTTTGTTGCTCTAATGGTTTCGAGTGGATCCAACCTTGGCATTGTGCTTGACAAACCTGTCATGTGTGAGGTCAAGGTTATACCCCCAATGCCCTACCATGTCCTTCTACCTAAAACCTACTTCAATCTCTCCCACCGATTTACCCTACACCGTAGGTTCAAGAATATTGAGATTCCATGGTCAAGGGGAAAAATCCCAAGGCAAACCCCACTTCAAACGCCAAAGGGAAGAAGAATGAACATTTAATTTCCACGGATTGCGTTAGGAATGCTTAAAACCCTGCCGAAGCTTAACCCTATCGTGGTGGAGGAGGGACTCCATCATCTGAAGTGGAGCTGCTTTTGGCAAGTGAATATCCCTATTCATAAGGTTTGTGTGTCGAACCCTCTTATGAATTTGTGAAAAACCTACCACCTTCCTGTAGTGTTGAAGACTCCTAAATCACCCATGCATTAAGTTTCCTTGTGAAACCTCGGTCATTTTCCCAAACCCCCGCCTGCTCTTTCAAAACCTGCCGCCAAGCCCCGCGGATCAATGCAATTAATTGTTGGAGCGATATTATAATGATGTCCCAATACTCAGTCAAAGATTCGGGCCACTAGAGGACCAGATGGTAACCCCTAACTACCAAAAGGCCAAGCTACAAGTGATAGATAAGAAACAAAAGACGAACGTCTCCACCCGCGCGCGTTTAAAATGTGGAATCACCACACAAACCCAGTCAAGGCAATCGATACCAGTTTCACGCATGTATGTTATGATATCATTTGTTTTTGGTAAAATAACTTAGGTTTGTATAACGGATTGATTTCGTGCTCAAATGCATCCGCTCGGGCTGACCATTGAATGGCCCCAAGAGCATTGCATGCATTCTATATCGTGAATCACTTTGAATAAAACAAATTTCATTCAATATATATATAAGCCATTCCCAGCCTTTAGCGCACCTCGATTTTGATTGGATTTGAATGTTTTTTGTTTGGATTTGATTGATTGGTTTACCTTGTTAAGGTGACAAAATTAATATTTTTCCTTCGAATGATTTGGCTTGTATCATGCTCATATTGGATTTGTTTATGATCCATGTTCTATAGTTTATAAACGGTTTGGAAATTTGAGCTTGATTGTTACGAATTTTGTTCGATTCGGGATTTCTTACTATCCTTGGTATGCTATAACCGTGGGTAAATGTTTCGAGAGTATTACCTTTTGGCTACAATGTTAGTTCTCATATTTGACTGAGTCCAAAAGTTACCGATCCCTGCTTTCGATCTAAAACACACGCTAAAATGACATCCACTGAATTGTTCTAAATCTAACTCCGCAACAATTGTGCGAAAATCCTTAGCTGAATCGATTCGTTTTTGTTCTAAGATGGCAAATTCATTTTATGAACCGATTTTAGATTATAATTGATGCTCCAGAGTTCCCAGGAAATGGAACGTGGTCAAACCATAGGGTTACGATTTTGTTTGATAAAACCATCATGATAAAATTCAATTTGATCCCCGTCTCAAGACTGCAAGAATCAATAATCGAAATTCAAGACAAATCCTATTTGATTGATCCTGTCACATTTTAGGTTATGTGTCGGTTATGGTTGAATCCGTTCACAGTTATCATGATCATCCTGTTCGATGTACATAACGGTTGCTGTATATTTGTTATGTTGATTGAATATCAAAACGACTTCATCTGGATTTGTTGAGACACGATTATAATGTTGTTACATAAGATTTCATTTACCCGACTTATAGGGAATCAATAATCAAAATGAAGTAGTTCTTTCTTTGCATTCAATTAAATGACATGAATCTTGTTGCTAGATCACATGCCTATAACGAGGGGAAAATGGTTGTGTTGGATTAGATCAGATCACATACGATATGACTCATTAATTGATTTCCGCTTGATGAACAGCTTTGTTAATCGTCAGATTATGAAAGACCGGGATTTTTTGGTAACAGAAGAATAGAGTATTCATATCTCTGTGTTTGGTTGAATCAATTTTGATCCTATTTAATGTTAAATGATGAAATCATTTCATCTCCGTTCTAAAGTAATTATTGGATGTCAATTGAATTAAACCTCATTCAAAGATTCGATTTGATTTCAATCTGACATGTATGTTATAGATTAGCCACTTAACTCACATGACTCGTAGCTAAGTTTGTAGAATTAAATTTTTATTAATTGTTAATAAAATATCTCTAAACTCATTTTGGTCCATTACGTGAATTCGAATTGTAATTGGATTTGATGAGAGCAGAGGATATTTTGTTACTAATTTACTGGGTTTTAGTTTAGTTGATTTCGGAATATTCTTCTGATAAACAGCTTGATAACCCGCCAATACGTAGGTTTTAATTCTGTGGGAAAGATCTCTATAAATACTTTATTATTTTTGTAATAAGAATCATCCCTCATTTGTGGGAGAAACAAGGATATGGAATTTCCTATCACTTAATCGGAGCATTTTGAATTTACATTCATACAACTTTAGCTTTCTTCATATTATCAATATTTTGTTTTATGTTTATGTATCAATTTGCATTTGGTTAATGACCACTTTAGCTATATCTTTAGCCCTTGAACGATATAATTTAATCAATATTAATCCAATATCTGATTTCTTCCATAAGTGTTTAAAAACAAAGTAATTACTTTATTCAGTTAGTGAATGACAGATATTTCTTCTTCATAAGTTGAATTATTAAGTATAAGTTTTTGCATAACAGGCTTCCTTATTGCAGGATTTATAAATCATATAATTGTTATGATTTTTATGTCTCGTTTGTCCTATAAAACAACCCCAGCTATAAAGTGTTCTACCTATGAGAAGCTTCTAGATTAACCGGTGCGAAGCCTTCCCTCCCGACCGTACCTTTCTTTAAGCCATCTTACACAAGGAAAATTTGGAGCTGCCTTAAAGAGTCTTGTCATCGGTTTGTTTAGCATTTTTATTAGTAGTTTAGCTCTAGATATGTTTAGCTAGATATACGCGCAGAATTAGTATAATATATTGCCTAATTTAGTTTTTCTTGTTCAAAATCATGTAAATACCAACATCTCTAGTCAGGCCTTAGGGCGTAGTGCTAAATGAGTTTTGATGTGTTTTATTCAAATCATACAGATATTGTATGGACAGGAATAAATATAATTCAACTAGTAATTAGATAGTTAATTAGCAGAGCTAGCATAGTAGTAATTAGTAGATTGTATTTATATAGTTAGTATAACATTAGTTAGTTTGTTTAATAGTTAGATTAGTTAGTATTAGTTTGTTTTATTTATTTAGTTATAGTTAGTTAGTTTTATTTGTTTTAATTAGTTTAGTTAGTTTAGATTAGTTTTCTCTTTGGTTTTCTTAGGACCTTAGAACGGCCAACGGAGCCATTAACCCGTTAGGGTGGTTCATTCCAAACGGCTTGGGTTATTAGACAACCCCGGACCGGTTCCACTCTCTCAGTTGACGGACGGTCAATTTCGCCCGTCAAGAAATGGCGCTAGAAGGAGGGCCTGAACTTAATTAATGGCACGAGGTGGTCGTAAGACTCCTCCCTCCCCTAATCGCTCACCTATAGTGACTAGAAGCCATTCACATGATAATATTCCCCTTCAAACAACAACTAGCTCAACCGACGATCCACAGATCACAGTTGATCCAGCAACCCCTAATCCTATAGGTGGTGACACGCAAGAGATTATTTGTCAATCTCTTATTAAAACACATAGTGCCTTAGATCGTCTTAGGAAACCAAACTGTCTGTGGGGTCAACCTTTAGACTTCTCTAATATCAGAGAACAATTAGATGACATTAACCTCACTGTGAATCCTACAGATCCAATCACAAATCCTACTGCAGGAGGATCTGGGATACCTCCTTCACCACCTGCCTCATCTCCTTCCACTTCTGGAGGAGATTCCTCTCCAGACAAAGGTAATTCACCTTCTCATCCTTCCACACCCACTACCCCAATGGCGAATCAGAACAACCCTGCTAGACGCTGGTTGGACCAGGATGTTGTAGCTGTACCTAGAGCCCAACACCCTTTACCTAAGCACCAGGAGAAATGGCTTCCCAAGTTTGACCCTGATCCAAAACAGATAGTTGAAGATCATATGAAAAAATTTATGTTAGCCATTAGACTTCGCAATGTTGAACATGAAGACGTTGTCTGTAAGTTGTTCCCTTATACTTTCGAGGGTAATGCATCCACTTGGTACTTTTCCCAACAACCCCATACTATCATGTCTTGGGAAAATTTTGAGTCATGCTTTTTGGAAAAATTTGGAGATGGTAAACCTCCGGAAGTCTTAGTCATGGATCTTTCAAGCTTAAAAATGAACCCAAAAGAAAAATTTAAAGATTTCAATCAAAGATTCTTGACACTTAAAAATCGAATCCCTGCAGATTTTATGCCTGTTGAGAGTCTTGTAATAGCTTACTACACTAAAGCTTTACATCAAAGTATAGTTATTTGGGTTAAAAGATCTAAAAAGGCCACGTTGTTAGAAGCCTTTGAGGAGGCTAGTCAGATTGAAAAAGACATACTTAGTATTAAGGACTCTTCTAGCAACGAAACTGAAACTGAAACTAGTTCTTCTTCCAAAAAGAGGATTGAAATTCTCCCCAGACCTACTCAAAGTAAAACACAACCTGAAAACTCTGATTTGGAAAATTTAACTAAAGTTGTTCAAAAACTGTCGAATCAAGTTATAGACTTAAAAAGGTCGACTGAAGAAGCTTCCTCGAGTAAAGGACCCTACAAACCTCCTTTCCGAAAGCCTTTTCCTACCAACAGACCTAATCCAAACCCCGAAGGCTTGAATCTAGAAAGTTTGCAATGTGCTCTTCAGACAATTCTAGAAGCCCAAGATAACTTGGTACCTCCTGAGATCCCTCAGGAAAAAGTCAAACAGGAAATAGTTCAAGAAGAAGAGTCTTCTCCAAACATCTTTGGACACTTCTCGGATAACATCTTCCAAGCCAACTTCGAGACTGTTCACGCTTATAACACTAGGAGTAAGATAGAAAACAAGCCTTATACCAAGAACACTACAACTTCACCTCCAAAGCCATCTAAATCAGCATAAACTAAACAGGGTAATGTCAGCCTTAACTTAGACTATGATGTTGTTGAAGATCTTAAAAAATTAAGGGCTAACATTTCGATTTATGAGTTGTTGAAGTTTCCATTTTTGTTAAAGAAGATGTTGCAAAATATTTCAGAAAACGGCAAGAATAGTAATTCAAATGGTAACAAGGTTGTGCAAAGCAATGTTCCGCAGAAGACTTCCACTAAAAATAATCCTGATCCTCAAGATAAAGGAAGCCTTCCTGTAACCCCTATAAATAATGTAAATAATATAGATAAAGTAGCATTAGAAATTGTGAGTAAGAAGCCACAAGCTACTACTCTTAGCACTTGCAAGAACGTGCCTCCTTTTCTTTTAACTTTCGAAATGTTCAACAAAAATGTGCATAATTGTATGGTTGACTCAAGAGCATCATCTAATGTGATTCCTTGGTATGTTTGCCAAAAGATTAACGCTGAAGTAGAACCATCTACTTTAAAAATCATACAACTTGATCGGACAAATGTTAAAGTTATAGGAGAACTAAAAAATGTACTGATTAGATTATCGTCTAACCCAAAGGTTCATCAGGTTATTGATATAATTGTGGTGGATATTCCAGAAGTGTATGGTCTGTTTTTGAGTAGGTACTGGTCGGAGCAGCTACATGGTTACTTCGCAATAGACTGGTCTCACTTATGGCTTCCAGATAACAGTAAGCCTAACAAGATCAGAGTGAATCGTGAGTGCTACCTCAAATTCACGGTCACAGATTTGAATGATCCCAACGAACCATATACACCTCCTACTGATTCACCCAAAGTCCAAGGGATGGACACCTTCTTCGGAAATTTCATGGCTGAGGTTTCACCTATCAACAATCCAGAACAACAGTCCGAGATCGTAGCATACATGCAACCAACAGCTTCTATGCAATAGTCCCATGTGCCGGATAGAAACCAAATTTGGTCTTTGTATTTCGACAGTTCTAAGTCTAAAGAAGGAGCTGGTGCAGGCTGCATCATCATCGATCCGGCAGGTAACAAGACATTAATGGCTTGTAGACTAGAATTTGAATGTACTAACAATACTGCAGAATATGAGGCTTTACTGCAAGGTCTCAGAAAAGCCTTGGATATGAAAATTCAAAACCTGGTTGTATTCGACGACCCTGAAATAGTGATTAGGCAGGTAAGAGACTCTATACACTGTCTTTCCCCACATCTCAAAAGTTACCAGTCTGAGGTATGGAGTTTAATGAACAAATTTTCTGCTTTCAATATAAATTCCATTACTAGACTAAATAATGCTGGAGCAGATCTGCTAGCTAATGTAGCCTCTAAACTTCTTCCTGCAGAAGGCTTGTCCCCAAATGCATTCTCCATCGAGTTATTGTTTCGACCATCTGTTCCTAACAATATCACAAAATGGAGAGTATTTGACGATGATCAACAGATCATTAACTTTCTGCACATGGAAGAAACCTTTCAAGGCGCATTGAAAGATGAACGCATGAACGACGACAATTTGCACGATTTTACGGTAATACCTTATCCAAAATCTCTTGAAGCTCTATCAGACATGGTAAATTTCATACCCAAATCCATAGTTAGATTAGAAAAGTTTTATGATTTTGAAGATAAATTTAAAAAGACGGTCAATTGTAAAACTAATAGTTCCTCGTTATCTTATGAAAAAGTGAATTTAGGAACTAGGGAAAATCCTCAGTGCATCAATCTAGGCTTGGGATGTTCTAGAAAAGAAAAAGCTGCTTTTGTTAAATTATTTAAAGAATTCAAGGATGTCTTTGCATGGACATACGATGATCTTAAAATGTTCGATCCTAATATCATACAGCATGTCATCTCGATGAAGCCCCAAACCTTGCCCTTTCAACAGAAACTGAGGAAAATGCACCCTAAACTTGAACCGACCGTTCAAAAAGAATTGAATAAAATCCTAAGTGCTAAAATAATTTTTCCTGTTAGACACACTCAATGGGTGTCCAATCTTGTCCCAGTTCGGAAGAAAAACGGGGAAATTCGACT